>VXAA01001798.1:110169-125690 GCA_013399115.1 Anseranas semipalmata
TTGGTTAGGAGTACTCCAAACATTCATAAGGCTGGAAGCTCAGCTGCTGGGACTTAGCTCATCTTCCATAAGCCATTAACAATATATGATTTACAAAATTAATTCGTTAACTAAATACAATTGATGGTTTAGTTTGAGAATGACATATTGAGGATACAAGACCCAATGTCATATCAATGATTCCTTCCATACTAACAGAAATTTAGAAACGAGGGAAACACTTTGCAGAAAAAAAAAATATCTCCAGGCTGCACTCTTTGGCCTTCCCTGGCCTAAGAGGTTTCTCAGGTTTACTGAGCTAATAAACCAAGCACGTAAGGTCTCCGTGGTGTTCTTGCAGGAAACACAATGCACTCCTAGACAGAACATAAGTAACAGAAGGTGAGAGACGCAGACACTCTGTGTGGTCTCTTCCTTTCCATCAGCCTCAAAGCTAGAGCCGTGAAGTTTCTCATATGTGTGTGCAAGTTTTTGTGGCTTTTTGCTAAGCCTACTTGTCAGCCTAAAGATGTGGTGCAAACTGTCTCTGTGGGACTGAAGATTTGACACAGTGCAGAAGAACAACAGAAACAGCACCATGGATGTGAGTGGTGGTTAGCAATTTGCTTGGATTCAACAGGTGGAATCACACTTTGTAACTGCTGAACGCTTGGCGATAAATGAGGACTTGGGATGTATGTTTAGGAGGACATGTCAAAGAGTGTGTCAGTCTGTGAACATCCAGTTCCTACCACAGCATTTCCCAGATCCATGCCTCTCAATGCCATAGGGATTTGGAATTTGGTGAACCATTCTGGGGCACATGAGCAGCAGTGGTCTACCTGTAGTGCTTGGTAAGTTGTGGGACACTGCAAGTGTTTTGTTCACAGGCCTGCTGTGCAAGGGAGTCTTACAGAAGGCTAAGCAACCTGCTCTTCTTCCCACAGTATTTCCTAGGACATTGGAAGCCATCAGGGGCAAGGAGATGTCCTATGGCATCATTTGCTATTAGTTGTACTTAGCTCTACTTTCAAAATAGAGTAATGGTCGCGTTGGGATCACATATGTTAAAGATATACCAAAGAGTGGTTTTGTAAGTACAGGCAATTTATTTTTTATTTTTTATTTTTATTTTTATTTTTTTAAATTGGAACAACTGGAATAGTTGGGAATCTAGGTAAACTTGTAGGTACAGAAATCTTTCTTCAGTTCTGAAAGAGAAGCATCAAACTTCAAAGTTACGTGCAAATTAGGAACAGTGCCTGTGAATTTAATTATACCGAGTTTAATTAGTAATGACAGGAAAGGTATTTGGGCCTCTGGAGTAGAGTGGAGGGGTGCTAAGAACTGTTATCTCCTAAGATAGTTGAGAAACAGGTAATTTATGGCCTAGGGAACACAGAGAATTCTTTGGAGAGAGATGGAGGAGAAAACTGAAGAGAGGAAGTATGCCCTAAAACCACTAATGAATCCAGGATTTCTAGTGTCGTCTGTGGTTACAAGTTTTAGTTCCCAGGTGCATCTTTTGAAGGTAGTTTTTAATAACAGAAAGGCTTGTGCACCCAAAAGTTATCCTTTTCCTTCCAGCTGTACAAGTTGGACTAATAACAGATATTATCACCACCTACACATCTTCTCATTTTAACAAACTGGCAGTTCAGCTACAGAAAAGCCCAACGGGTCTGAATGCCAAACTGTTCAGACGAAAGCCTAACTTTGCTCTCCTCTTCAGGCGTTTAGTTTTTCAACTATAGATGGCAAGACAGAAATCTGCTTTGTCCTTTGCTGGTGTATTTAGGCCCTGAAGCGTAAGAACTGAAAGGCTGCGCTTGGCATTTCATCCCAGCTAAGTTAGCTGCAGAATTTTTCTCCTCAGATAAATGCCAGCTATTTGCCTCAGTAACATCATGAAGTTGCGCTTTGCATGGTTTCTATGCCTTTTCATTTTGTCAAGTACTTTCATGTTTCAGTGGGGGAAGAGCAGCCAGTTAGTCTTCTCTACAATATTTAATAAGTCTGGGTAAAAATACTGTATTATGAATTGTAACACAAGACACTCTTGTGGTAGAGTATTTCCTCTTAAATAACAATGGAAAAATTTTGTCTTTTATTTTGTAAAGTAGGAAAGGAATGCACGGAGCGACTCTCTCCTGCTTCCCCCAAGAATTGTGCATTACAATATACTTTCTACATTTATTTTGGCAGTTTCATTTTCCTTATTAATGATATTATTTAATCTGCTAGCAAATAAGTTAATGAAGTCTTAGCACTCATTATGCTATTACACTAACATAAAGGTACATTATAATCCTCTGCTACTAAACCTTTGGTGAATGTGAAGCTTAAGAAAATACCCATATTAGTTAAGTTCAACAACATATACTATTGAGCATTCTGTACTGATTTGTAACAAATCGTCTGGACAAATAGGCTAGGTTTCACTAAAATAACAACTACTCAAAGACATGAACATACATTTTTACAAAGCCACTCCTAATGCTTACTCATTTTTCTGTATCTCATTATTACTGCTGTTACATCCGTTGAACTTTATTTGGAAAAAAAGTTATTTGCTTCTCTGAACAGTTGGCCGGGGCTTCTGCTGCAAATCGCTATTTCCACCTTTCGTTGATAGTAGTGATGGTTCTTCAGTTCATTGCTGAGGCACGACTTGCATTTTCTTTTACACACTTTATTCTTGATTTTGGGAAGCAGTTAATTTCCTCCACTTCAGAGGCTGTCTGGAGCTCCTCCTCCAGTAAATAAACAAACAAGAACCCACTTCAAAAAATGGGACCTCACATAGCAGAAGTTCATATCCTAGTAAAATTCATGCCTCTAGAATACTTGTGGTGGTATCTTTTTGTGCAGTAATTCAGTTGCAAAATGAGGTGACATGATCTGGATGGAAGAGCTTAGAAAAACACAGCCTTTTAGAGCCATGGGCTTATATCCAGCTGTGTTGACTTCACTGAGAATTAATTGCTCTTGAATGAAGTAATGCTGTTGATTTATTTGACAGAACTCTTCCATCTGGGTGAGTCCTAGTATTATGAGCTAGTTAAAGAGTTCATTTCTATTTTCAAACTCACGAAAGCTGCTCATTTTGGCCTATTCATGTGTTATGAAAGAAACCATCTCAGTTCAGATTTTATGAACAATCAGAAATGTCTATTTCTTCTTCAGTACTTTATAAAGAACACCGTTTGCAAGCCAGGTGCCTATATGCTAGCAACAGAAGTTATCTGCCTAGAGTGATGACTCTTAAAACACAGCAAATAAAGGGGAACAATATTTTCAAATCTCCAGCTAGCAGCCATCTATCCTTTTATATTTAGTTTGAATATCCTGTATAAAAGCTGTGTGGGTTGAGTGACACGAGGTTAAATTTAGAGCCACTGTACAATGAATTACTCTGAACTGTACTTTGAAAACTGTGTCCTTGTCTGCTGACCTATATAATATTATTAAATCTTCTAACCCATATTTTCTTGGCGTGTTACTTCAAAAGAATGCTTTAGAGCATGAATTGCTTTAGATAATTACAGAGAAATGAAATTCCCTTTTGGCATAGGGCCACAGAGTACAGCTTTGGTTACAGGAAATAAATTCCATTCTCAGAATTGACATTTCTGATTATGGCTGCCATTGATTTGGCAGTTCTGTGGCCTAGAGCAGGCATCACAGAAAGCTTGACAGAGTTAGGGAATCTGAAGAAACATCTCTTGCAGTATGATATCTAGAGGAAAAAGTATGCTTCAGTTATCACTATCAGCACTGCAGAGTCTTGTTGGTAGGGATTAACGTGGCAGTAGAATTGGGGGATTCAAACCCAGCAGGTGTAATGAAGCCTCTGCAGTCCTGTGGGTGCTAAGTGTCTTTTGGTTTAAGATTACAACAGTTTTATAACAAAGTCTGTGTAGCTGCTGCAGGTTAAAGGAAAACCAAACCAAACCACCACCACTACCACAACAGCTAACCAAACAACAACAACAACAACAATAACAAAAACAAAACAAAAACAAACAAACAAACAAAAACAAGAAACAAAAAAAACAAGAAATCAAACCAAAACAACCCCCACCCCAAAATCCACAAGGCCTTGTCATTAGAAACACCTCTGGAGAGTAGACAAAAAAAAAGGTGTCTCATTAGTGGTATCTGTCAGGGAAGCACATTTTCTTTTGTTTTGTTGACACACTGCTTTCCTAAAAGCAATCACCCTCAGCTATAATGGATTACTCCAACAGGAGGAAAACTAATCCTCCTCTTCAGCTGCCAATCAGGGCTGAAGAGTGTTCCAAGAATTCCACAAGATGACACTCTTAGCAAAATAAGAGTAGCTTGGGGAAATCCTTCCCGTTGGTTGTCTTGCGAGGGAGTCATGATTTACAGGGGTTTCACATTGGTCTCAAGCTGTTACTAAGATTTCAGCACCTGTGTCATAACAGCAACATTTTTTCTTCTTTCATTAAGAAATAAACTGTTGACCTATAATCCAAGCAAAAGTGTCATGTAAGTTATATATGTATCACTAGGGAGTAATTGTTAACTCTTGCTACATAATAAATGTCTTTTTGGGACTGGCTTTTCTTTTATGAAAAGAAAAGTAGGACATATACCAAATAAAAATGCATTCATAACTACAATTGCTAATATTTCCTAATTTTTATCTACCACAGTACATAGAAACCCCCTTGGCTGATCCCTTAGATCACAGTGAAATATGTGTAAGGCCACAGGGAAGCTGATCTAAACTTGTGTTTTCTGAAGTTAGTTGGATTAAAAAAAAAAAAAATTTAAAATTCCTGAGAAATGTGAATACCACAATAATGATATGAAGAAAAAAATAGTGATCATAACACATTACCCAAGCCGTAGAATCAATATTTTTCCATCCCTTCCTCTTCAAAGTACGAACAAGTGAAGGGCAGGATTCCACCATCTTCTCTCACACAGAAGGGTCAGTATCATGGAAATACTGAATTCTCTGAATTCACTACTGAATTCAACTTGCAGAACAGTATGCTCCTTTAACTCATAGTGGAAACCAAAATTTAAAAACCAAGGGCTGCTTTCGTTGCTGTAGTTTTGGGTTTGAATGTTAAGGACAACAAGATCTTGGTTTGAACTGGCAGGCACAGGTGGGAGACAGGACATGAGCTTTTAAACAAGTTATGTCACTGAAGCCTACATCTTCTGCAAGTATTATGAGAAGACTTTGTGCCACCCAACATTACAACTTCTTACATTTCTTCTTCTCATGCCTGTTCCCCAAATGTCTCTTTTAGTTTGCTACCCCCCCCCACCAAAAAAAAAAAAAGCAAAAAGAAATGAAGAAAAGAGTAGCAAAGACATCCATGAATATCTCCGAGCCTTCTCAAACCTTCCAAACCAGTTCCTCAGTTCTACTCTTTCAGTTTTCACTGAGCTTCAGTTTGAAAACTGAGCTGTTGAAACACTCTTTTCCTTTGCACCAAGAAAATGTTCAAAAGCAGGAAAGATTCTGCTGAAAGTGACTTTCTTTAGTAGAATGTTGACCACCTCTAGTAAAATATATTAGCAAGAAATAACTCCTATAAATTGAAGTGGTCAGATCATATAAAGAGATAAGTTCTCAATTCCAAATAAGAGAATGCTAACAGGAACTAAGTCAATTCCAGTAAAGCCAGTGACACTGCATAGAATTCAATAATAAAGCTGACTTCAGCATGGTGATCAGTCTTCAGAGGATGTTATGTAGAACTGTACTTTAGGGGAGGACTTTGAGACCATGAGAACTCTTCTGCTAATCTGATGGGTGAAGGGTGGTTAAGTGAAAAATGTTTAGTTTTCATGTGTTTCATGAGACAGGTTTGAACAAACATCTTTGTGTTTAGGTACTAAACTGAAGTGTAGGATAGGGACTATCTTTTAGGACTTCGATAACACTTGAAAGTGAATTAAGATGAAAAGGTCTGAATTCATGGCATTCCGGTTATTTCTGGCTTACTTCAGATGTGAAGTAAGAGTCACTAGAGGGTAAAGGGACCTTGCTCCCCTTTAGTTTACACATTTTCAGGATGAATTAACATATCTTAGAACATTGTGTTCTTGCTTGACAACAAGGTGGAAACTATTTGGGGATAGTTATCCTATTTCATGTGTAATCAAACATTTTCCTTTTGTATCTGCTTTAAGAGGGTTATGGTCCTGTCCAACACTTTTTTTAAGCAGTCACAGTACAGATGACACCTAGCACCTTTAACAAAGTCCATTGTTAACGTGAAGCTTGAAAAAAGAAAGGCTCTTTTGCACTCTACCTAAACTTATGGCATCTTTTCTTTATTGCCACAGCATAAATAAATAACAATATTTATCAACTGATGTGTGGATGTTGATCTGAAACTTTGACTGTACTCTTCAGTTTGTACAATTGGGCTGAAAACCTCATGTATACAAAGATCCTCTGGAGATTTCTAATGCTTCTGAGCAGGCGAGCAGTCCTCTGTAAACAGCTGTTTTATGGCGTTTCCCCACTTCCACTTCCAGTCCCTGCAGCAATCAGAACATCCAGGCTAAGGAAAAAGAGAGAGAGAGAGAGAAAAAAAACAATGGAATAAAGCAATTACACTCTTTCAAACTGCCAGCAATGCCTGCTTTAAGCTTGTATTTGTTCTGAACTGATCCCTCCAGCTCTGCTTACAATTTTGGGTGTGACTCAACTGAGGGAGAGGGGGAGACTTCAATTGTTTTCTGTGGTGAAGAAGGCAGTAGATTCCACAAGAAAAAAAAAAAAACAACCAACAACAACAAAAATAAAGTAGAGATTTCTTAGGGATCACGTTAGGGATTAGGTCCTAACTTTAAGAGGCAAATAGCACTGATCAATGGGTATATTTGGCTAGCACTGGTTGAGTGGTTTTCAATGGTTGCCTCTGCTTAGCCCTTGATGAAACTGAGCTGCAGCTTTGTAATGTAAAGATTGCATTTAAAATAACAGTCAGTAAATACAAAGCACTACAGAAATAAGGGATCTTTACAATGAATTTAGGACTCATGGAACATTATTAAAGTTATTCTAAGACTTTTCTTAATAAATCTCATATTTGAAGAGGAAAAGGTATTTTTTTGTCTATGTCAAAGGAGTTCAGTTATAGGAATATTTGCTCTTGACAGTAGACAACTGCATGGAAGAATACTGGGTTTTCCACTCTTTAACAACAAAGATCAGTCTTCTTTGTAAAAGTTGATACTAAGGTCCATTCTGGAAAGTCTTTTCTTTGCATGTTATGTCTTGATATGACTATTAAATATGCTTTCAAGATCACTAGTAGCTTGCACACTGTTGTGCAGAGCCCAGATTGGTAAGGGGTTAGCATTAATACTTAAATCTATACCTGCATGGTTAGACTGAAGTCCAGATTTTAAAAGATTTGAACTCCCTGCAGTTTCTTCTGCCTGATTATTCAAGCTGCTGTAGGCACCACTCAGTGCAGCGTTGGCTGGTTAGCACTTGTAAAACTCTGGGAAGCCACTTCCACCTCAGGTTTTTAAAGATAAAGGGAAACTTTTAAAACATGCATAATCATAGAGGAATTTGAGTATTTAATTTCTTCTTAAGTCAAAGTGTGGCCTCCTAGTTCACCTTTTATAGCTTATAAAAATAAATTAGTTGAATAAGAATTTATTCCATTAGCCTGAGAGAATGCAGGACATATTTAATCTGACAAGTTTATTTTGAATCTAAAACAAAATGGAAACGATGAAATTTGTAACTCACTCAGTTTTACCTTTGTAATACTTGCTAGAGTTTTCCTCATAAATAATCAAATAGGTGCTTAACTTAAGCAGATGATAATGTTCTTTCAAGCAAGCAGATTTTGGCTATGTAACACAAAGGCAGACCTGTATATGTTCTCCAACTTTTCTGGTGTTCCACCTAAGCCCTAATAAGTTGGGGATTACTATCAGTTGCCGGGCTTTAGATGGCAGACTTAAGAGTGAAACTCTGGACAAGATGTTATCAATAGCACCTGTAGTTCAGAACTATGTAAAGTAGTAAAGTAGTACCCCTCTGCCCCCACTTTAAATTACCGTAATGATTGTGGTATATACAAAATGTTATTCAAACACTATCCATGGTGTTATAATACATTAATTTTATTCAAGATTAGAAAATGTTGGGAAACATTTTCTTTATTTGAGAAAATTAAACTGTATTTAAACCATAATGTGTGCACACTTAAATGTCAAGAAAGAAAGTTGAAAAGTTACGCTTAATTTTGGCACTTCCTGTACTTACAATCCCTAACAATGTGCCTTTAAGATGTTTTTAATATAGTTTTTAAATTAAATTTCTTTGCGTGTTCATACAATGGAACTAGCATTTTCTTATTCTGCATGACTTCTGAACACCAAAATTGAACAAATTCTGACTTTGCTGCAGTAAGACTACAACAAGAGATTTGTATCCTAACAGCACTATATTCTAGAAAACAATCTACCTCTCAAGATAAAACAGAGCTAAGCAGAAGTAAAAAAAAGTCTGTATCCACATCCCTGTGGTTGGTTTCTTCTGCTCTTTGATTGGTAGAAAGGTCATTTCACTAGCATACTGAGGCATAGATACAAGTGCAAGCAGTTATGTTTAAAAAGAGACATTTAACAAGAAATGCTTGGAAAATAATAAATGTTCGCGTGACTAAATGTTTGTGTAGCTCTGCAGTATGTGAGCCAGTCCAAGGTCATTATCTGATCACATACTGCATTGCTCAAATCAAAGTAACTGGGGAGGTGTTCTCGAGACACAGCTGTGTAACATTTAAACCAGATTAGGGCTGTGAGCTGATGAGAGTGAACCAACCAAATCAGGAGGTCCTCAAGGACCGATAACCAGTCTTTCATTTTCTGGTACGATTAGCTTTTGGCCAGATTGGTTTCTTAATCTATTTCACCATACAGCCATGTGGGCAGCAGGGCTGGCATGACAAATGGCCCCCAGCAAGGCTGGAGACTGGAATGTCCCCCTGACTGGGAGCCTGTGCGGGGATTAACGGCTCCAGGTGAAAGTCTGAGTGCTTGAAAGGCTGATACGAAGTGAGAGGAAAGAGAAACGTGGCCTTCATCATCTGTAACACCTTCATCACCTGTAACAACCAGCTGAGCCAGTCCTGTTGTCCTTAAAATACTGTTGCTCTTTTGCAGTGTAGACCAACCAATCATGTGGATTGTGTCCAGAAATGGCAAAACAGCTGTGTAAAATTCTGCTGTTTTAAACATCAAGACTGCATAAAAAATCTATTGCTTCTCACTAAGGACTCATTCTTAAGTCAAATAATTATTGAGAACTTCAGTATCCACTCTACTTCACCTGTAGTGTAACTTAAAATTGAATCATTCCTTTACTGAGATCTGTGAATTATTCATTAATATTAGCTACTGCACTTCAAAGATTACCCAAACACTAATGCAGAAAGCCTGGTATATTCTGCTTTCTCATGTCAACATATGTCTGTCATGACTCAAGGGAAGCAGGGAAGGCATGTGAAAATCAACACTGTTCCACTCAGACTCCAAGAGACAGCAGTGCATGCAGGCAGAGCATTTGACTCTTGAGTGGTATGACACCGCAACTGGTAGCATGGTGACATAGAAACCATCAAAAGATGAGGAGAATCATCCAAAGGAAAAGTAAATATTATTGTCATCATATCTGACAGAACAGAAAACCAGTGCAAGCAACATACTGTAGTAAATCAGCAAGAAACTTTTCAGGCGCTTCTGAATCATTGACCAGAGCAAGTAGTAACATGCCTACTTTTATCTATCTTTTAAAAAATGAAATTATGCACAGTCTATTTATTTACCATACACAGAATTGGTAGAGTAGCCTGTGTAGAAGCTATGTTGTCTTCCTATGCTTTTTCTGAGTATCAGTCTCTCTCTACAGCTGGGAAGCAAAACTTCTTTATGTCTTTCTTATGACAGCATCAGATAGAGTGACAAAAGAAGAAGTGACTTTGAATATGGAAACAAACAAACTAAAATTTGTTCTGTTCAAACAAGCACTAATGAATTTGGTTTCCCAGATATACTTCAGACACTTGCAATACCTTTAAAAACTTCTATCTTTCAAATCTGATTAAAATCAGTGAAAAGCCAGACTACATGATTCCCTACTTACCATTTCCTCAGAAAAAAAAAAAAAAAAAACACTAAAATAATGCAGTCATCTGCTTTAAGACACAAGACTGAAGAATGCTTCATAGATATAGCATTAGTTTTAAGCAATTCAGTCTCTGCCAAGAAAGACAAATTAGTAGGGCCATTGTTTATGTAGAATTTTATTTATCCTTTTTGTGTTCATTTGCCATTAGCTGCAACAGCCCAAGTCTATATTATTCAACAGTATGCGTGAGAATGGTTATATGTCCTTTTCAGCCGGTCTGTACAGCCAGAAGCATGGTTACTTATTAACACCACTTTCTCTAGCTACCAGAGTTGTAGATTACTGGAGATATCCATACTACATTAGGCGATAACAATCAGATGAAAAGGAAGGTACACATGCTGAAAAAGTCAAGGTATTTTATTGTGTGATAGCTTGCTATTGTGAATGAGGATTTTACAAGTGTTTGGAACTGGGATGTGCCAGTGCCAGAGGACTTTGGATGTTTATTCTTGATCTGCTCTTTCTGAGCTTTTACTCTGCTCTCCCGAACACCACAATGTACTCTGGTAGCAATTCAAAGGTGGGGAATAGGGCTGGAGTGCATCTTAAAGAAACCACAGATCTAAGGCTGGTTTAATGGGCAGAACTACATTTTATATAAGCACACAAGCAACTCTCAAGTGTGGTTCTTGCCAGAGGATGCTTGTTTCTGTTTCTGGATGGCTCTACATTTAACAAGCTGCCTTATTGCAGAAGACTGAGTGTCTTCCTGACAGCTAAGGCTGTGTTGATGGCAGCTCATCCATATAATGAAGTGGGCCTAGAGAACCCCATGTTGCCTGAGTTGTAGCATATTATTTTTTTCCAACACCATCTTCACGTAATATGAGTTGGAAAAAAAATCCAGTTAGGAAAAGGAACGTATTGTGGGCAGACTGCTTTTTGGGAGCAAGATGATTTGTTGTTGTGAAGTAAATATGGTAGAGTATGTTTAAAAAATAACCAAAATATCAAGCTAAAACAGGTTGATATTTATCCTTCTTACAAGCTATAACTCTGTTGATACTTACATATTTATCCCTGAAAAGCTCTGTTGGGACTGGTTTGGTTTTTAAGCAAAGCACATGTATCACTCTTTGACCAGATTACTTTAAAATGCTTTACACTACTCTTTTCCAAAAATTGCCTTAATGTTCCTTGCTTCTATGTACTTGATCTTCAGATCTGGTGCCCTAGACCTCTACTGTCCCAGTGCAGTATGCGAGAACTGGGCTAAATCTCCAAGACCTGACACTTCACATCATTCTGTGGGGAAGTAAAAATATCCAGCTTTGAATACTGAGCAGGAAAGTCTCCAGTGAAGCTGACTTTCAGAGAACATTGCAGAGAACACATATAAATAATATATTTCACCCTCCCTTCCCTGTCTTGCCCTTTATAATTGATGCAGCCTGCCAGCTTCACTTCCCAAGGCTGTCTAAGCCTCTGCTGCCTCTTTTCTCTCTCCAGCTTTACATCCACCAGCTACCGTTTTCTTCCTGCCTGCACACTTGAAGTGAGACCTTGAAAAGCAGAGGTTATCTGCTCCTAAAACCTCTCTAATGAGGGATTTGTAAGGTTTCTGATGAAGAACAGCAGCTTGTCATCCACCCTCATTACTCTGGCATGTAAATACACTGAGGGTGACTGAGGAAACTGGGAGCTTGCTGCCTGCCCTCAGACTTCCCGCAGTGCTTGCTGGAGGCACATGCCCACTGATGTGTTAGTAGGGAGAGAGCAGTGCAAAATAAACTGATGCATGCAGGAGTGACTATGAGGGAAGGATGCATTTTATGTACAGTCAGTGAAACTCCTCGGTACTATTTGTTCAAAAGTGTTAGGAAAGCTGGCAGTAAAGTATCTATTATGATTTCTTTCTGAATTTCTACACAGGTGAGGTTAGTTAGTGAGACTTGTTGAAGTCCTGTACATGTCAGGTGCAAAATATTGGTATTGGAAGACCACCTGATGTGTGAGTGCACTTAGCCTATGACCAGCTACAAGACGCAAATGCAGATCTAGAGTATCTGAGTACTCAAACTTAACTTGAGAGTGCAGTATAATGGAGCCAAGTGTTATTCATGCCGCATGTTCCAGAAGTTTAGCTAGGTTTTGGTGCTAACAGAAACTGTCAGGTCCTTGCTTTCCCCTTCCCTCCACCACCAGGCCATCGGGAGACAGAGAGCTTTGTGCTATGTAGAAGCACAAGATGTCGTTACACTTGGCTACTCAAGTTGCATAATAGATAAAGAAATTAGGTGCAGTGCTCATCAGTCTGTTTGCCTGCAGGCTCCTATTTTGCTGACCACAGAACTTCACAGTAGGTGTATTACCTGTGTCAGGATGTACAGGTGTGCCTGAATGCCAGCTTGCCTCAGACCTGAGTTAATTTGCTCTTTACTGGCCCCCACGGGACATGGAAGGGTTTTTAGAAGTTAATAAGTCCAGAAGAAATAGGCAGGCTCAAGGAATTAAGTTGTGAATGTAGCACTACTTGAATCATTCCATTTCAGCACTCTTTTATAACACTCATTTTCTTGTTGAGGATTTTGAAAGAATTTAATCAACAGGCGTTTCTGCTCCTATTTAAGCAGTCATTCTGCCACTGCTCTTACTGTGTGAAGAACGTTAAAACACTAAAGCACTAGTCACAAAGAGAATATGCAAAACAGAAAGCAAGAATTGCCCCTGAAAACATTTTTTCTCCAAAATAGACTTAGTGAAGACACTCGTTTTTTAGAGCTATGCAACTGGAAAAAAAAAAAATCTTCTGTTAATAGCTTCTGATTTCCAATGTATTACAGGCTTGGTAGCACAAGTTTCTGCCTTATCAAATTGATTTGCCAACCTTGAAGGAAATAACTAAAGTTCTTTTTTCTTCTGTCATCACACAAATACATTTTTAAATCTTTTTTGCCTCTCTACATGTATCACTCTGGGAAACCCCATGGTTACAAGGAAAAAGAGAATTCACAATATGGAAAGAAAATATCATTAACTGTTCCCAAAGGAATCACAAGACGTACCTGTGGGTTGATTTTCTTTGTCCTCTCTACACCAAGAGCATGGTTTACACATGCCTGTTTTTCAATGGTAATGGCATTTATGTGGCTTCCACCTGCTTATTTTTTGTCCTGTGCCACCCTCTCATTGGTGTCAGTGTAAGTGCTCATGAAGCCACAAAACAAAGCACTCAATGAATATACTCAGGTTAAAAATAATCTCTTTTATTCTTTTCTTGTCTTTTTTTCTTTCCTTTTCTTCTCTATCCCTCTCTCTCTCTCTCTCTTTATTTTAATGGTGATTTCAAACTTGTCTCACTCATTGGCCCAGTTCATCACACGGTCCCACAAACAGTAGTACCAGCATCACCTGTGCCAGGTGGCAGGGGGGCATCTCTCCAGGTGCCAAAGGAAACATGTACGCCATCCTTTACCTCCCTCTCTGTCACTGGGGCAGTGCAAAGTGACTGCTGAGCACAAAGCAAGCTTAGCTCCTGTTAAACTGACAGGACAGGGCAAGGGGCAGAGGGGCTTCTCTGAATGAAAACCCCGCTCAGAAAAGAACATCTCTTCTGGTGAAACCCACCCGCAGCCACTGCCTGACCACTGCCGTCTGTGTTGTGGGCCAGCGCAGTCACCTCCCCAAAGCCTGCAGCCATCTGGAAGAGGGTTTTTTAAAGCAGAATTTCGATGCAGAGCCCTGTACCCAGAACCAAATGCTTTCCCAAATACTAAGTGCTATACATGGCAGTTGTTCATGGCAGCTACATTTTTATGCATTTGCAGGAATAATATAGTAAGCATAATGTAAACATGCATCATTCTTTTGGCTTAACGTTCATTCATGACTGCTCTCATTGCAGTTGTAGAGCTGCAAAGCAGTGCCTGGTTTTCTCTTACAGACACCTCTACAGTAATTTCCTTAGGAAGTAAGCTCACTCTCCCCCATGGAAGGGCTCTTAGAAAATGGGGGAACTCCTTTTAGTGCCAGCTACACAACGCTGGATTGAAGTACTTGCGTTCTTTATTTATTTATTTTAAACACCGAAGTATTTCTCTGTAACAACTTGTCAGCTAATGAGTTCTTTTTAAACAGGGCTCCTAAATAACGTACACAGTATTGTTTTACTAATAGTCTCCAATTAATAGGCACTATAAAAATATAAACAGCAGGAATGGAAAAATCATTAAAAGAGTGGCTTTTGGCTTCTTTCATTCAGGCGAAATAAATGGGTTATATTGCTGCTGTTATTACCGATACTAGACATAAAGCAGATTAAAACAACATATGTTTTCGGTACTAAACTCTGACTTGAGATGTGCGTGGATGCAGGCTCAAAACAGAAGGAATATATTGCTGTCAATGTGGGAAAATGGCAGCTCATTCAGCCATCCTACATCACAAAAAACAGGAGACACTGTGCCCCAAGGACTACACAGTCGATGATCAGGGAACTGCAGGAGAGGTGTAACTTCAGTTGTAAAGACCGGAACAGCCATTCCATTCCTCCAAATATTTTGGCTCCATCTATGCCATCTATTTAAATAACCTTTTTCCTCAGAGCAGGAATAAACAGTGCTGTGCCTCCCAAAGAGCATTTATTTACTCAGTGATGTATATCCGCAGCTACCAGGGGACGTGAATGCTTCATTCAGGCCAGTCCCAGTACCTTAGCTACAAAGCCACTTACACACAAGCTGCGCTGCCCAATGTGTTTATCACGTCAGTGTAGCCTGGAAATAGGTTATTAAGCACACTGCTGTCTTTCACAAGAGCTTCTAAATCTGTGGGATATAGTAAGGTGGGGGGACATAAAGCATACCTTCTAAAGCCCACAGGATGTCACCTCAAAGACAGCAATGCTAGTGGGAAGTGCCGAAGAGGTATCCCAAGCAGAGTCAAGCCAACCTCAGACATGATTTGGTAACCAAGTGGAATTCAAAGGATTTGTCTCCAAGAACCAGCTTCAAAGAAGTGAGTTTAGGAGAGTTTAACTCTTAGTCTTAAAACAGTAGTAGAACTAGTACAGCTAGTAAATTGACAGCAATACAAATAATGCATAACCACCCCCTTCAGCAAGATATGCACCTTAAAAAATATTTCCAAACTTAACTGCAGAGATAAAAAGTTAGAATATCTAGAAATGCTCCTTCCGCAGGGTAAGAGTTGCTAACAGTTGGCTAGCCCAATAGCAAGACCTGGCCCAAATTCAGAGGTTAACTCCTGTATTGGGTTTACATGGCACAGGTTTGGTAGCTGGGGGCTGCAGGGGTGGCCTCTGTGAGCAGAGCCCAGCAGCTGCCCCATGTCAGACCAGAGCCAGCTCCAGCCGGCTCCAAAAGGGACC
>VXAA01001798.1:126105-146801 GCA_013399115.1 Anseranas semipalmata
GACCGTGAAGGAGCGGCGGAGACGCAGCGTTAGGGACTGACCGCAGCCCCCATTCCCCTTCCCCTGCGCCGCTCGGGGGGAGGAGGTAGGAGAGGGTGGGTGGGGGAAGGGGTTTGTAGTTTGCTTGTAGTTTCTCACTGCTCTGGTCTGCTAGTGATAGGCAATAAATTATATTAATCTCCCTATGCTGAGTCTGTTTTGCCCGTGATGGTAATTGGAGAGTGATCTCCCTTTCCTTATCTTAACCCTTGGAGCCCTTTTCATCATATTTTCTCCCCCTTTCCCTTTGAGGAGGGGGAGTGACAGAGCGGTTGTGGTGGAGTTGCTGCCCAGCAGGGTAAAACCACCACAACTCCCAGAAAGGAAAATGTCAAAAGATAAGATGTAATGTGATTTGCCACCTGGCCAACACAGAACTGGGCCCAGACAGACTGCTAGACTGCAGGTGCTTTCTCCAGCTTTGCCACCAAACAGGAGCTGTCTGGGCTACAGCTGATTCTAAGCTGGTTCTGGGGCTTGGATGTCTTTGCACCCCTCACATTTCTGATCTTTTGTGTCTGTGATCACTTTCTTGGTGCCTATTTCTCATTAGCTTTGCTTCTTTGCCTAGCCTATGCTAATTTACCCATGGTCAATTGAAAGTCTGCAGGCAGGAAAAAATTGTAATAAAAAAAAAAGTTTTGTTCAACAGGAATCAGTATTACAGGTTCCTGAATTCATGAGAGATACATCTTCTTTCATACTGGAAGAACAGTATTTAGGCAAAGCTCATACAGTTTTTTTTACAGCTCATAAAGCTTTTAGCTGATGAAGGTATGCATATGTAACTGTAAAAAGGGACATTGGGTTTCTCCAGGCAAGATAGCCTCTAACAGGCAAACCAGGTAACGTCTATGTCCCTTTCAGCCAGTCCATCCCTTTCTGTCGCGTTTTGTCTCCTGCTTTTAATGGGGAAAAATGGAAAAGACTGACTTCATACTCCCTTCCTATCTGCTTGTGCAAAATAGAATAAGGATATAATTGTAAGCTTGCAGCCATGCAAATCAGCAAGCTGTACAGATCAAGACTTCATAGCAGTGTTAGGTAAATATGTAGTCTGCAATTAGAAAATGCACCTTAAACAGCAAAACTTTATTATCAGTGCTTGCTTTTATCCATGAAAGGATGTTTCTGGGAGAAGAAAAGCAATGTTATATGGACCATTTCAGATCTTTAAACAGATCTTGAAGTCTCAAGCCTAAAAATGCCTGTGCCAAGAGAACAGATCAGGTTTATGTTCTTAACATTTTCAAAGCTCACACAGTGCATTTTATTTAATTATATTTTTGGTCACAAATATTTTAATGTGTTTTTTAGTCATGGTCTAGCTCTGACACTGTAAACTGAATAAAATATAAATGGCATTTTACATAAGTATATATATAAATCTATATGTATATAAAATGTAATACTATTATATAGTAAATACTGCTCCAGAAAAATGATAGAAAAATGATAACTGAGTGAATTTATAATATGAGCAATAACTATCGTTTGAAGTTTAAACCTTGTAAATATCTATAGGTTCTTAATTTCTTAATTAATTCATATTTATTAATTTAATTAACTTATGATTTTTTTACATTGTATTTTTCAAGATTCTGACTTATAGAAACATCTTCCCTCAGAAACCTCTACAGTCTTAAGTAGAATGAAAAAATACGGTCCCATTTTAAAAGAATAAACTACAGTGAGGAAGTTACTTGTAGAACAGCAGCATTTCAGTGTGAAACTGCCAACACGTTTACTGTCTAATGCCTATATTTAATTAAACCAGCCTGTGAGTATAACTGACAATGCAACTTCTATGTTTTTGAAGATGGTCCAGTGTGCATTCCACATGGACCATGTGTGTGGTCTTTTCATGGTCAGAAAACAATATTCTTCTCATGTCCCATGTTTTCTGTGGTAATCTTAGTTGGCTGTGTACTCCATCCAAATGCTGAACAGTCATTTGCTTGCAGATTCACAATGAAACCCTACAGTGTCCAGCATTGCATGTAATAAATACTCTACACTTGGTATTATACTGTAACTGACTATGAAAGCTCTGTAGACGAGCCTGTCATATCCAGCCTTTAACATTAGTGGTTTTATTTTGGTGTGGGGGAAAAAGTGGATTTAGTAATGATTTACATTTTTCTATTTGAGCTCTAATTCCCATATTTGTGCTAAGTTAAAACAGTTTGTTCATTAACTGTTTCAGTCTGTTTGTGAGAACATTGACTACCAGAAGAACAGAGGAGAAGTAACAGGAGATTCTATACCATCAAAGAAGGAACTGAAAAGTTTAAGGACATTGTTAAGCCAGCCATTTTTTTTTCCCAGAGTATTGAAGAATCATAAAATCTGAAAAAAAGTCTGAGTAAGCTCTTAAAAGACTGACAACTGCATAAATAATACTAATTGTATTGTCAGCTGACTCAGCCAATTGTTTCTTGAGATGTTAAAGTTGGGATCTTTAATGTTTGTGTTTCTTTTAGGACTTTGCAATATTTCAGGTGATCTTTAAAGCTTCAATGAAAGACATCTTGATGAGGTGTCTCAATTTAAAAAGCACTGCCCGTGCCTTCAAAAGCAGTTTAATTCAGTTTAAAAAGAATACAAGAAAATTACAAACAGAAATTGCTTTTTTTTTTTTTTTCTGAATATGGGACACAAACAGACAGCTATGTGCTTCTCATACTATTATACACTAACTTGGCCAATATTCTGGTTTCAGTCATGGCTCCCTTACACAGAGGGAAAAGAGTGGAAGAATAGAAAGATATTTGAAGATGCAACCCTGGTCTTTCTGGACAGTCAAGACAAAGAGTGATAGCTGGGTATTCATAACTTTGGAGACTGGTTCATCCCTGATTCATACAAGCTGTTCCCTTCAATGAAACAGGAAGAAGCCAGTACAATAGAGTTTTTTTAGAGGGAAGAAACAGAGAAGGACTTAGCATCACAAAGTAATAAAATGCTGTTATTATGAAAGATGTTATGAAATAGTTTGTGGTTCTAAGATTAATTTTAGCTTAAGCTTCAACTTCAGAGCAGTTGCCAGTCACTGACTCTTAACCACTCCTTCTCTCAGTCACAAAATAAGGGACGAGCAGAGCACAAAAACCCTTCTGCAAACAGCTGCCCTGCTGCACACATGAGGCACGACCCCACTGAATCCTAGGGGTCCAGTCTACAAAGGCCCTTGAGACTCTTTGCACCAATGCTAGACACAATGTCCTCCAGATAATACAGGGTTTTTCATAGTTTACAGTCAATTTCCAGTCCAACATGAAAAACACATGGGACTCTTCCTTCCACTAATTTTGTGGCAGACGGACATGTTAACCCAGGTCTTCAGTTGTCTGCAAAAGCATCTTCTGTGAAGGTACAGGTAAACTGTAATACACCATGTTGACTTGCATTCTGTATGTCTGCCACGTATCTGCTCGGTCATACATCCAATCCTGAGCTGCACAGTTCATTTGTAACGTTGATTCTGGGCTGTCCAAGATTTTGCACTTCAGATGTAGCCAGCTTCTCATGACAGCAACCCTAGACGTCATGATATCCAACACCTCCAGAAGCTTTAAGACAATGCTAAGACATCTTAAAAGGTCTGCTCTGTGTGTATTTTTTGATTTCATCTTTGGATACAGTTCTAGCTGTAGCTCTAGTGAGGGTGAATGTAGCATTAACACACTTCTCCACTCCTGCAAGACAAAAAAGACAGGTAAACTATCTTAGAATTAAGTTTAGAGGTATTTTTTTACCATGTCAAGCCACCAAGGCACTCAAGTGCATTTTTATAAATATGGGGTAATGGTTTATTTGATTTCTTATCCATTCTTAAAAAATAATAATGATAAAAATTTGTAGCAGTATTACCTAGAAATGTTGCAGAGTTTTTTTGATATGACAGACTTCCATCTGTCAGTGCACCTAACTACAGTCCTGGTCTTGGCACTTTGTTCATCTGTCATATTAGACAGAATTTTTTTTTTTGGTGTAAATGGCACATTTTGCATATCATGCCTTGGTAACAGTTTCCAACCTTTTTGGTATCCAGAGCAAGCTACCTTTAAATGCTGCAGAAGCCTGAAAAGAATGCAGCAACATTACAACTGTGTCTATTTTGTCTTGTAACTGTTCCACTTTTTCTGTCCCTCCCCCACATTCTTTTTGATAGGGAAACAATAGGATGAACCATTCTCCATAGACAGCATTTTGTTGCCAGAAAGAAACAGTCTAAGGAGTAAAGCTCATGGTAGATAAATACACTTGCAGCCACACAGACCAAGAAAAAAAAAAAAAAAGAAAACAGTATGAAGCTGAGAGCCTCAATATCTTGTTTTCCATTTGTCAGAAAGAAAATGCAATGACATCAGTTTTACAGAAATGTCACATAGTAATTAAAATACAGTTTCGTGTAAATGACTGGACTCTGAATGCACACCTGAAGTTTCAGAGAAGTGGGCGGGTGGTACATAATGATATGGTAGCAGAGAATGAGTGTACAGAGAAAGCTCAAAAACCTCAGGATAAATAACTATTTTCTGTCTGCATTCTAAACATGAGATGAGGGAGCAAGCAGTGACATTTCATGGGAGAACTTTCACAGACCACCCAAGGAAAGAAACCCAGAGGAGTCAGTACTTCCAGAGAATCAGGTCCTAATTTCCACCCATTACTTCTCACCTGTCTTTGGAAGGAGAGGGAACAGGTAACACAAGGTCTGTAATCTGCTGAGTAACCATGGGAAGCTCCACTACTCTGCTGAAGCTGTGGTGCTGGGATACCTGCCATTTCCTTGGGGCCAGACAGGTGTGATCCATGAGTGCACCTCAGACCCTGCTCCTCCAAACCAGAGGAACCATGGCAGCAAATTAGGGCGACTGCCTGCAGAGGGTTTTCCTTCCAAAGAACACCAGAGAGCGAGCACTGCATGGTAGTGATGTACTCAGACCTCAACCCAGCATGAAGCTAGGAGCAAATAGTAGGTGAACTTCTAGACAGTGGTTACTGTACACGATGCAAGTACAACAGCTCTAGACTGTGTACAGCCATTCTTATTTCAAGCTTTGTATGACAATTTTTGTATTGAAAGATGTTAAAGATCCTCCCTTTTCCCCCAAATACCAGAAACATTATATAAACACAGAGCCAAACCCTCATTCACAGTACAGATGATCCCGTTCAGAGCTCTGTAGATGAATTTTGCATGTCCCAGAAGTAATTCTAAAGACATGCTTTAACTGCAAAATCACAGCAGGTCTAGATTGCCCACCTGCAGTTCTCTACTCTGTAACATTTCAGGACTAGATATGCATTGTCCATATATAATTAGGCGATCGTTTGGTAACTGAGTTTGCACAGATGGTGAGACATCCATCAGCATAACATGAAGACTGTGTGGTAAGGCCTCTGAGGAACGGACCACCTTTTAAATCAGTGTTTATATAATGCCCTGCACGATGGGAAACCAAATCCTCTTTGAATTCCTAGATGCCATCAAAATGTGTCTGTAAGTGTGTATATATCACCCACACATTATTTATGCATTACAGAAAGCAGGAATGACAAGTAAGTAAAAGCCAGATTCCTTGCTGCCATCTACTTAGACTGCGATTTTTGAAGATTGCTGGGTCTTTTGCTGAAGTTCTATTCTAAAGGGCTAATTATTAGACAATAAATATATGAGGCCAAATTTTCTGAAAGAAAGTGGGTGTTTTTGTATGATGTTGCCTACCCACCTGTAGCTATGTCTTGGGCTAGAGCAAGGTCACAGCTCCGCTGTAAGGCTTGCACAAAGCCCTTTGCTCAAGAATATGTGTGGCTTTGTAAATTAATAATTATAAATCTCAGACCGACATGAAACTATGAAAGTCTTTCTATTAATATCTGGGTGCACAACTTACACGGAGCTTTGAGAGAAGGGAAGTCTGGTGCACCACAGTCTCTAAATGTCCTTTGCTGGCTGACTGGATTTTTTTGGATCCGGGCATTTGAGAACAAGATCAGTGATCTGATCCCAAGGGACTGTAGAAAGATTAAATCTCGGAAGAATGATCCGCACAATGAAGATCATAGAGTCTTTTATCTTGGAAGTAGTGATTTAAATAGCAAGCCCTGAGGCACCAGTAAAGACAGTAACAAACACATAGGAAAATACCTTCAACTACAGAGACTCTTAGGAATAAAACAGTTGCTTTGTTTCTCTTTGTATATATATCAACTATATATATGATATTTTATATATATATGTATGTATATCCATGTATGTGTATGCACACATGCATATCTTTATATGTACGTATATCTCAAATTTAAAAGCCTTTAAGCAAACTAAAACTTTTTTCCTGGAACCGGTTTTCTAAGTTCTCTTGCAGACTAATTTCTGAGATTATAGCTGAAGAACTCTGTGATAGGTATCAGAATGAGAGGTATTTAACAAAGACTGTCTTCACCAGCTATTTCTCCCATACTAAAATGGAACACATTATGTCCGAGGCCACCCTGGTTTTATTGAACTTGAGACCACTACAGGGGGTGAAAGTGACTGAAGCTGTGAGCATAAACCTTCTTTGTTGTGTTTGTGTGTGTTAGCATGTCATCTTTTGGGATAATTGTCCAAATGTGGTGCTTATGGAGATGTGGCTGATTCAATACTTGTGCTCCCGGGTGGTCAGCCTGTAATTTAAAGATTCACTGGCCTCATGAAGATAGCCACAAATGGAACAGTAACCATAATTACAAGAGGCTGTTCCACTAATCCATGGTTAACAAATGTTAGTTAAAAGATAAATAAGCCTTACGCAAGCATTTCCTGGAGGTATATGAGTCTTGTGTTTTCATTTGTTCTGACTTCACTCTTCTTTAGAGAGGGGTAGAAGAAAACAAAGACGATTTTGTGATCTAATTTTGTCTCAATTGTTAGAAATCACAGGAAGTCTCTGAAGCTGAATTATCTTGTTTTAGATATATATATAAACCCACCAAACTATTACTTTTTATTTATAATACAGAGAAATTGAGTAATTCTTTTCCAGGCTGAACTTCTCTTAACAACTGTGTTGTTTGTTCTATTGTTTATCTTATTTCTAATCTCCACTGTTTATAGAAGGGAATAGAGGCTTTTAGAATCTAGCACCAATCAAAAAAAAAAAAAAATCTGAAGGGCTGATTTTCCTTTGTGAAAAAAGAAGGGAGTATTTGCTGTACTTTCTGTATACTTGTCACATTTATTCTTGGCACATTTTCTGCAGTACCTTACTGTCTCAGTTGTTCTAAATTATAACAATTTTTCAAGATACAATCGCATCCATTTTCTTTTAGTTGACAAACTGTTTTTAAACTTAATTCAATTAAAACAGGTTTGATTACATAGCAAAGAAGGAATATAGGAAATGTATTACTACTTCAGTAGGCTAGTCTTTCTAAGTAGAATGCCTGTATGAATTCCATTCCTGCAGAAAGTGGGGTAGCAAAACTCTGCTGTACTCTACTTACTGGTAAAAGTTTCTACTCAGCTCCCAGCTGGATAGTGTGTGTGTGTGTGTGTGTGTGTGTGTGTGTTCAGAATTTAAGAATTAAGATTTATTCCTTTATTTTTTTTTTCACTGTTTAATGTAACTTTGGGTATTCTCATTATCCATAGAAATGTCTAATCCTTTCTTGAATCCTTCTAAGCTCTTGGCTGCACACGCAATTGGTATTCTGCCATATCCAAACACTGCTCATACCACCAAGGAACTCTGCAGTTGCGCAGGAGAGATATAGAAGCAAAGATTTTGCCCCTAAAAAGCATCTAAAAGCAAATAAAGGGGTGTAATTTATTGAAACTAGTCAGTTGTTTAGGTCTTCTCTCTTAAACTTATAAACATTTAAAAATGTTGATATAAACAGTATCCGACGAAGATAAGTCTAGTCAATATACTGTTTATTCTTAACATAGAGAGATCCTTTGTTCACAGAAGACTATAGGAAGAGGTCATATCTTGCTAGATGAGATGCTACAGGTGGAAAAACAGGCAAAGCTTTCAGATCCAACATTCCTCCATCAAGTTTGAGAAGAAGCAGGAATGTCTAACCTAAATACAAGCTAGGTGTAATTGCTTTTAGTTAACTGTGGTAATGTTGCTTAATTAGAACACCTGAGAAAGGCCCTTAATAACAGTGAGCAAGAGATGCTTGTCCCAAGGACAGACAGAACATAGGAAAGTAGAGAGATACGGTGGAATAGAAGGAAAAAAGTTGTTAATGGTTATGCAATGGGGAAGGAGTATCAGGAATTTTATGAAGTGCCACTAAGTCAGTACCTCTGTTGAAAACGTGCCATTTTCCTGTAAAACTATAAGATTTTTACACCTTCCTTGAGAGACTGAAGTGGAACTATGGTTATCAAAATTTTCCCCTATTGACTTACGGTTGCTTTCACTCACTGCTGTGCATTCTGGTCCAATGGTGTTTGCTTCCTCCACTTCCTTTCCATCCGATCTGTTAATGTACTGGAAGAAATAGATTGTGTCTTGGTCTGAATAGGTATGGGATTCATGTAGAGTGTGGTACATCTGCATGTTTTATTTGGGTGGTAGTTTCAGGAATGTGATCTATGTATCTGGAAGTGAATGCTTGCCATGTGAAGATTATTTTTAGACCATGGTACTATATATCACACATGTTCTTCTCAGAACAAATGCAAGTGGTATTTGAGAGCTTAGCAACATGCTATGGATTTCAGGGTATTTGGTGATTTCTGGAAGTAAAAGTATTGGCCTGTGGATTTTGTGAGCACTGGCCTGTTCCGATAACTTATCTTCTATTTTTCTTGAGGTTTCTTTATAGGACAGAGTAGTTAAAAGTAGCTTTAGGTTGGTGTAAAGATTCTTTAGGCAAAAAATCTAAAAAACAACAAATAGCAACAAGCCACTCTCTCTTCTGTCCACCACTGAGACAGTAAGGATGGGATCCAATATTCATAAAGGAAATATTTCTTCTCTAGACTGGTCAGAATAGGTATTACAGTATAAAGATAAAAATATTCTATGTTCTGTGTGATCAGCAACTGGGCATAGGGATTCTATTAATTTCATTATAGTATCAAGGTTAAAAATGAGGAATTACTCTTAAGAGGACTTAGGAGACTTAGAAAGGTCTTAGAAGACACTAAGACAAACTTTCTGGTGATAAGGCTGATGACATACTAGAAGAGATTTAAATAAGCAGTCTGTGGAGTCTCTAGCACAGAACAGGCATAATTCACCCTACATTGACCCTGGCCAAGAATACAATCTAAACAGTTTTTTTGTGGTTCCTTATAATTTGTACAATACTGAGGCACAAGCTGAGAAATTTTCATGATATACAAACAACAAGAATGAAAAAAAAAAGATTTAAATTTAACTGTTATTAGGATGGTATTTCTGCTGCTGACCAATTGTCACATACTCATGCAGAAGCTGCACAGCCTCAGTGATACTGATTTGACTGTAAGAATAAGAATATAGTTGAACTCTTTGTTAAAATACCATAAAGTTAAATGATCACATGTAGGTGACGATCTAGTTGCACTTGGAAATCAACCTTCCAGAGGTCTTGCTGCCATAGTTTATATCTGTCTATACACAGTATTTATATCAATAGTGTAATTATTTCTGATATGACTGAATTGACAAAAATGGAGAAAAAGTAGCTCTGTATTTAGAATCTCTTTGAAAACAATTTTAAAATCAAAACCTGAAATAGGCATAATAAACATGTCAGGAGTGTATCAACTCATTTATTTGTTAATCATTATTCCACAGTTCTAAAAAGCTTTCTTGCTTAGCACTCTGTATTTGGTCATTTGACATTTTGGGAGGAGCATGTTAAAAAACAAATACTTGAACATGCTGAGTGTTTTCAGGGGTGAACCTGAGGCTTCTCTGAAAGACTAGCTGCTTACTTAGGGTTTTAAAAAATATTTGCAGAGATATAGCCAGATTTGAGGTACAGGTGACAAATCATATCCTCCTTGGACCATTCAGTACACACATACCTGCCTGTGACTTTTGTGCTTGAGTACAAAGAAGTGATACAAGGCTTGAATGATTCTGCTCTTCAGAAAGACTAACCTGTTCTTCTCAGTTTTTTTCAAGTGGGGCTGGAAAGGTGAGAGTTTTGTTGTTTTAGTTTGGATTTTGAAAAATTATGAACACCGAAAGAATTAGCCATGTGCCAATTTCAGTGAATGTCCCTGGTAATCATGGGTACTTCTTAAATTACTATTTGGGTACCGTTCTTCAAATGGGAAGACAAGACCTTCTGGGGATCTGGAACATAGGATGACTTGACATTAGAGCAAGGCAGGAGGGTCTGTCACATTTTTTCACTCAAGTATCAGCCATTGGTAAAATCCAAGTTATATTTATTGGTGTAGTGGATCATAGCAACAGGAATGATAAATACCTCCTCCAAGTGTCCTTCATATGAAGGCAAAACATTATTCTCATTAACTGAGAGGGAATACCCAGAAAAGTCCTGAAAAAATATAAATGAAGACATTCCTGACTGCCACCTGAGTCAATCAAAATAGCAAGCTTATTTTTCTTCAAACCTTTTTTTAAACAGCAATAATTCATGATTTTGAAAACTGTAAAGCCCTTTGAGCTTCTGATGCTGAGCAGTACCTCATCTTCTCCTTATGCGTAAGCTTCCAAATGCCTCCCCTGACATTTTGTACCTTCACTCAGCTGTCTACTCATTGACACTCTAGCAGCAGACAGTTTTGTTAAGGAAACAAAAGTCTCATTAGTTATAAAATAAGTGGCATTTCATTTTAGTAGAGGAGATCTCAAACCAAGTTTTTCTACTTTTGTGGGAGATCACTAGTTTCTTTTACTAAATCATGTGCATCAGCATAGGTGGGATGTGCAGAGGTGTGTGCAGCAGAAAAGAGTGGTGAGGATAACATTTCTGAACAGCTGTCATGAGGGCAGAGTGTTTGCTGTTTGCAGCAGTGCATGGGGACTGGCCAACTCCATTCCTGGAGATTCTAGTTAGACCAGTCAATACAGAGTGCTCAACGGACCCTGATTAATCACAAAATCTCCTAGCTATCATTGCCCTCCAAAACAGTGGGAGAATACGACAATTACTTAGAGGTGTGATCTTTTCCTTTTGTTCAGACTGTGAAAGGACAGTCATGTACAACATAAGTTTATTGTACCCAGTCTGTTAATGTATTTGTTGTCTACAGCATCATTGTATTTCCAGTCCTGGGCCTCTCAGAAACAGAAACTGTGTTGAATTGTGCTAAATTCTGCGGTGGTTTTGTGATGTGGACAACTGCCAATTGGTGCTATAAGCCCTTTTTATTATCCTCATCCAAATAACGTGAAGACAAGCAAAAGCTTAAGTATTTGGTTACCTTTATTTTTCTTGCCTGCTCATACTTCCCCTACACAACCCAACCCCACTTATTATCATTTCAGACTGACTTACGAAGCTGGGAGAGCCTCCACATAATGCCAGAAAAAACTTCACTCATTAATACTGTGGTTGGAAGGTCAGATGGATTCAGCAAAACACTTGGGTGGAAAATCTATAAGACAGATTTAGTTATGGTCCAGCTTTTTAAGTCTGCATGAGGGAAAAAATGAAAAATAATAATAATAATAGTGGAATATCTAGAGTGGTTTTCTGTTACGTTCATTTTAGGCCAATATTTTCATGTTCCATAGACACCCTGTTTTTCATTTTGAAAGGAATCTAATCCTACATTATCCTACACTTAGAATTTTGAGAGGAAAAACTTAAGAATATCCTCCCTTTCTGTTATCTGTTCAACACTTAATTCTCTTGTTTTCCTTGCCTCTGCTTATGTGAGAAACTCCACAGCATCCATGAGACTAGACATTATTTCAGTTCAAAGTCTTTCTAAATTCTGAAATATCCTATTAGCTGTACATATTTTCATTAATCTGCTATATTTTATATGAATATAAAACAGGGTAATTTACATCTTACTACTCTCCTTTGAAAAGCATTTTTTTGTTGTTGTTACAGAGCATAGCAAAAGTGGGAGAATATCAAGTACTGTATATGGAATGGAAATTATGGTATAGGCTTTTGCAATTTCCAATTCAATTATATGTTAATAGTAGTTTATTATTTCAATCTGTAATTATAATACACTTACAATAAAAGACATAACAAATGAGATTATGGAGGTTAAAGACACAAAAGCTATTCGGTCTTTCATTAAAAGGTGGATAGTAATCGACCACTTTTTGACTATAAAAGGAACACAATTTTTGTGCTACTGTATTCTCATAAAAAAATGTGTCATAAAATTAAACGCGAGTTGATAATATATCAGTGTTTTGTGATACTGTCCAGAAATGACAGCAAATGCTAAACAGTGGTAATGAGGCTTGTATCATGTTTTCAGTAAGGGCAGGTAAAATCAATATTGTTGACCCAGTTTTATGTATTTACTTAATGTCTGCATTAGCCCAGAGGGAGATGAACCTGAATGAAGAAACGTTTAAACAGAATAGCTAAAAGCTGTACTTCCTATTGCTGAAGGCTATGATATTTCCTACTAAAGACATTGTCACTAGCCATAATTAATTTTAACTGAAACCAGACAAGAAACTTCATACTCTGCTGAAGACAAAAGTCAAGCATCAATAAGGAGAAGAATAAAACCTGAGAAGTTGTTACCATTTACACACACTTTTGTTAAACATCTACCTGCAAAGGCTTTGGGAGAAGGCTGGACAAAGTTCACCACAGAAGCTCCACAAGTGATACAGAATAGTGAGAAGGATGAAACTATTTTCTTCCAGTAGAAGAAAATTCTTTCTCTCCACTAGAAGACTTTAATTCTGGTCAGCAGTAATGTTTTGTAGCTGTCTCATGACAGAAGTCTTCTCTTCTTTATTCCTAACTCTTTCTGAACTCCAGAACAGCATAAAAAGCAACAATATCCTCCAATTACTCTTTCAAAACATCAGATGTCAAGCTCAGATCTATTCATACAGTGGCATAGCTGTAGCATAGCCATAATTTCTCAGGCTGTCTTGACACTTTTGGGTAATATACAAGAAGAGCTTGTGCTTCTGCACACAAGCAAAGCTTTCCTCATCCAAACAATAAATGACACTATTTCTTTACTGTCCCTGATTGGCCTGTGTACCTTGTCTTGTACTCATGCCCATTTTGTGTTAAACTGAAGACTCAGAAGAGGATTTGCTGTTCTAATCCATTTCTCACTCAAAACACACTTGTAAAGCAGCTAGAGAATAATTTAATCAAGAAAGGGAGAGATGGGACCTGAAAAATAAAACGTTCATACAAAGAAACTTTGACTTTGAACACAGTTACAACTGGAGAGGTATTTTAGGGCATTTCTGGTATGTCTGACCTCTTAATGTTAAAGTAAGACTTCAGAAGCTAGAAAGCTGCTAAATGAATTAATGTTACCTTTGACATGGAGTACTGCAAATTTTACTTCAACTTTACAAAAGATAGAGTACCTGATTGTCTAACTTTGGCTATTAAATACCATAATACAATGATGAATATAAACTGAAATGTATATTGTTTAACGTAGAATGTACAACTCCCTGGATCAAGAGATAAAGCCTTCTGTTCTTGTTTCACCATTAACTAATCCATTTTTAAAAGATGTTGCTCTGAGGAGATGGGGGGTCAGAGCAGAAGAAATCTGCAATGTGTTCCAAGGAAGATGTCCCTAAAAGATTTTTTTCTTATATTGTTGCTGGATCTTTGCAAAATATTTATCATGTAGAATGCTTTTAAAAGCCTAGAAGTGTTAATGTGAGCAATAGGCAGTGCTCTAACATAATCTGTATACACTCAAAATGATATAATCCTTGGTACTATTATTAGTTTACAGTTGTAAATACACTTTAACTTCTGAATACTTTTTTAAAAAGTCATTAAATATGCTATCATAAATCATCTATCTACTTCTAAAATTGTTCAGCTCGTCTGCACTATAAATACAGATAAGAAAACTATTATGCATATTTGGGGTGCAATAATATCTTTCCTTCTTAGGGGTGTAACGAATGCACACTACTCAAGAAAGAAATCATAAGGTCAGATTAAAAACAGAACTCAAATATATATGTATGTATATAAATTTATTTATACTTGGAAGTATTATATGTTGATCATACTTATGACTATAATCAGAGTCACTAAAATTATTGCATTGCTCTGCAGAGGACAGATAAATAGAGATTAAGTAGACAAATGCAAATATAGCCTTTTTTCCGCTCAAAGATGCAAAACTGCATCTCTTTTATCTTTTAAGGGTGCTGCTGAGGTGACTGGTTGACATAGGTGTCCAAACTGATGTTAGACCTACTACTACTGAGCTCAAGAAAACTCCACTTGCGCAGTTCAGGTCTTTGCCTTGTCCTGGTCTTTTGCCATCGTGTTTCCAGCTGCAAGACCCTTCTGGAGAATGCATGCACATGCTTTCAGATCTGACCTTGTTCTGCGGCCAGTCTGAATTTCTCAATATGTTCACTGGGAACAAGAGTGAACTGGGTTTTGTTCCATCGGGCGAAGCCTACCTATTTTGACTTTCCACTAGTCATGGAAGCATCTGCTTAGCCACTGTAGGTTACCAAAGACCGTTAGCTTTGACTTGTCTGCCCCAAAGGCTTTTCAACCCACTGTAACAATGTTACCACAATTCTCCTGTGCACAGATTGGTTTTATTGTGCCTGAAGGTTTACCTGTCGAGTATAGTGGTTTTCCTCAGCCAGCTTAATTATGCTGATAACATACTTTCTAAATTAGGAGAAATGTGGTTTGGAATGGCTTGTAGGAAAATGGAGAAAGAGAAAGTGTAGTAATGAGAACCATTCTAGCTACCGTATTAACTATAATATCACCCATAGCAATTTATTTATTTTTAATGCCATTGTCACTCTTTTATATCATCTCTTCAAACTTCACAGTCACTCTTTCTCCTTTTATAGCACAGTCCTAGTATTTAGCTAGGTAATGGGATTTATGATTTTGTTTACATGAGTTGCCATGGCGATCCACCATAAAAGATCTGTTGCCTGGCAACTTGGTATTGTGGAGCTGCAATGGAGGGTGGAATTTTTTGTCTCTCTGGAGGGAGGGCTTAAGGAATAATGAAAACTTCTGCTCATACTTCTCATGAATACTTTATTTTCAAGGTCAACCAAATGTTTTTTTTCAGTAAAGACTGGTACAGTTTTCTTCAAAAGATGCACCGTAAAGCGTTTCTCAAAGATTATCCTGTTTCAAAGAGAAGGACAACCAGCTTAAGGAGTATTATTCTCTCCACACTGTTGCAAAATAAGGTTTAGAGTAACTGTGGGGCAGCCATAATGAAGCAGGTCTCTTATTTACTGGCAGTTCTGCATTCATTAACAAATGAGATACCATATATTCAAAGCTATCTCTCATCCCAGAAACTACAATCATTTTTCTTTACTGAATTCATAGTTGGGTTTTTGGTCACTGTAGATTTATCTCTTATTTCAATACATATATATATTTTTTTCCCTCAGCATTTAACTCATGGTGTAACTTAAAACTGGGAAAATGGGATCTTACTCTTCTTGTATAAGGATAAACTTAAGAAAGAAATCTGCCTTAAAATTGAGATTTGCAAGATTAACTTCTAGTTTTAAATGTTTCATATGTACTTGATTGTATCTGGTATGTGTATGCTTCATTATGTATGTGATGTGTATACTTTAGTATTATACATAAGTGTATACTTAATTATTAGATCAACTTTGCTAGGCACAAAATTAACCTTGTAAAGGTATAATCTGAAACTCAGGCTTTTGGCTTCTGCAATGGTTATCTGCCTAACATCTTTTATGATATGTTGTACCTGCTTTTAAATAAACTCTTTTCTTGAAATAATTTTCTGCTTATTCTGAAGTTGTAAAGTTTTCTCTATAATATTGCTGTTTCATAACTGAATCAATATATTGATTATCTTAATCATGGTAGTTGAGAAACAGGTATTATTTTTAATTGACCTGTTCACCAAAGTAGGATAATCAAACCACTTCATAACAGAAAAGCTTGCTTTTTGCAGGATGATGCGTAAATATCATTAAACAGTGAATTATAAGTTTAGTAGGTCTTCTGGAATAAATTAATGCATATTAAATTCATAAAGTCCTGAGGGAATTGGTGGATGAAGTTGCTAAGCCACTGTCCATCATATTAGAGAAGTTGTGGCAGTCTGGTGAAGTTGCCACTGTCCATCATATTAGAGAAGTCATGGCAGTCTGGTGAAGTTCCCACTGTCTGGAAGAGGGGAAACATAACCCCCATTTTTAAAAAGGGAAAAAAGGAAGACCTGGGGAACTACAGGCCAGTCAGTCTCACCTCTGTGCCCAGCAAAATCATGGAGCAGATCCTCCTGAAAACTATGCTAAGGCATATGCAAAATAAGGAGGTGATTGTGTCAGCCAACTTGGCTTCACTAAGGGCAGATTGTGCCTTAAAAATCTGGTGGCCTTCTACGATGAGGTTACAGCGTTTGTGGATAGAAGAAGAGCAACTGACATCATCTACCTGGACTTGTGTGAAGCATATGACGCTGTCCCGCATGATATCGTTGTCTCTAAATTGGAGAGGCATGGATTTGATGGATGGACCACTCTGTGAGTAAGGAATTGGCTGGGTGATTGTGCTCGAAGAGTTGTGGTCAACGGCTCAGTGTCCAAGTGGAAATCAGTGATGAGTAGTGCTCCTCAGAGTTTGGTATTGGGACCAGTGCTGTTTAACATCTTTGTTGCTGACACGGACAGTGGGATCGAGTGCACCCTCAGCAAGTTTGCTGATGACACCAAGCTGTGTGGTGCAGTCCACATGCTGGAGGGAAGGGAGGCCATCCAGAGGGACCTGGACAGGCTTGAGAGGTAGGCCTATGTGAACCTCATGCAGTTCTACAAGGACAAGTGCAAGGTCCTGCACCTGGGTTGGGGCAATCCCAAGTACAAATACAGGCTGGGTGGAGAATGGATTGAGAGCAGCTCTGAGGAGAAGGACCTGGGGGTGTTGGTTGATGAGAAGCTCAACATGAGGCAGCAATGTGCGCTTGCAGCCCAGAAAGCCAAACGTATCCTGGGCTGCATCAAAAGAAGTTTGACCAGCAGGTTGAGGGAGGTGATTCTCCCCCTCTACTCTGCTCTCATGAGACCCCACCTGGAGTGCTGCGTTCATCTCTGGGGCCCCCAGCATAAGGACATAGACCTGTTGGAGCAAGTTCAGAGGAAGGCCACAAGGATGACCAGAGGGCTGGAGCACCTCTTCTGTGAAGACAGGCTGAGGGAGTTGGGGTTGTTCAGCCTGGAGAAGAGAAGGCTCCAGGGATACCTTATAGCGGCCTTCCAGTAACTTAAGGGGGCCTACAAGAAAGCTGGAGAGGGACTTTGTCAGGAATTGTAGTGATATGACAAGGGGTAATGGCTTTAAACTAAAAGAGGGTAGATTTAGATTAGATATAAGGAAGAAATTCTTTACTATGCAGATGATGAGACACTGGAACAGGTTGCCCATAGAAGCTGTGGATGCCCCATTCCTGGAGGTGTTCAAGGCCAGGCTGGATGGGGCTTTGGGCACCCTGATATAGTGAAAGGTGTCCCTCCCCATGGCAGGGGAACTGGAACCCAATGATCTTTAAGGTCCCTTCCAACCCAAACCATTCTACGATTCTACGATATTCATGCTTTGAACTCAGGACACTAAGTAAATTGGAGGACTATGTCTTAAAAGACTCACTTTGTTACAAAATAAATATATTTGAGGTTTGAGTTCTGATGAAGTACTATGGATATATCTACACTGTTTTTGTGATAATGTGTGTTATAGGGATCCACCTAATTTCTTGGTCAGATGGTGAAGCCTGACTCCTGTTCACATTGTGAAACATCAGACTCTGACGGGTTGGGCAGATTTGGTCCATACACAGTACTTGCAGGGGCATATGAAGATAACATACTCTTCTGCCCATGGGGCTCATATATACTCCATGTTTACTTCAGACCATTTTACATAAAGCCCAAACACAGCTCTTCAATCTTTTCTTCTTACCCAGTGCATAGTTGTGTTGCTTCTTGCTGCTGCTGCTGTTTATCATAATGTGAAGAACCTGGTGGACTACTGGTGGACCACCCCAACTATGGGATCAGTAAAATGGGCTCAGCTTGGGATCATAAGAGTGGGTTTCATAAGAGTGGAAAGTAGCTGAAGAGGTAAAGCAGTTGGGAGCATAAGTAATGACACTGCATTGTCAGCTGAGAGACACAGAAGAGACAGATGACTGTAACAGCTTCTTGGTAGAAATTTCAGTTCTTGGCTAAATAATCATAGTACTCTCTTTCACATAAAGATTAATAAAGAGAGCAGCTGCTATAGACAATTGCTCAGAAGAGGTGAAATTATGCATATGACCTCTGGAAACTAGTCTAAGCACTGTATATTTTACATTATTTGACAGAACTTTGAACTTTTCATTCATGGAAGTCTCTGCAGAGAATCAAACTTTTATTACTAGGATCTAAAGGAGAAAGGAAAGAAAAGGACACCCTAATTTGAGCAGTGTTTCTTTTAATCAATACAGAGGCATCCAAAAATGTTGCTAATATCAAGGACATAAAAGGGAGTTTAGAACAATGGCCAGAATACGGCTAATGCACTAGTTCCATGTAAGCCTGATATTGAATGCCTCAGTATCTTTTACATTGCATGGCAGTCCTATGCCATTAAAAGTCTACCTCATCCTTCACTTCATTCTTGAAAATCAGCAAAGCCTCAGCAGCATGACAGAAGTGTGTTTAAATTCTTTTACTTCTCTGCAAAGGAAAGACTGTTCCTGGTTCAAACACCTTGCACATCTTCTACCAAACAAAATAGAAAATGTTTGTTTTATTATGCTGACAAACTTACATCCAATGAGGTTCATAAGCTTCTGGACCTGTATTTGAACACTTTGTTATCACAAGTCTTGCTTTTTTAAGCTTGCATTTCAATAGATTTCTTTTATGGAAGAAGCAGATGAACCTCATTCTCTGCAGTGGACACCTCTGCAGTATTATCTTGTAATGAATCAGGGCTTTGTGAATCTAAGCATAAGAAAAGCAGGCAACAGTCTAGTGTGGCAGCAGCAAAAACCAGCAAAAGAGTCATTTAGCTCATTTCCAAGTCTTGAAAAGCTGATTTGGTACAGCTGTGGCCTCAAGAGGGGTCTTAATTTTTGAAGCTCAACTCCAGAGGTGAGTGGCCACTTTTTGTAAGACCATTCAACAAACCTCATCCTTCCCGTACTTCTCAACCTAACTACAGCTGCTCGAGTCTCCAAGGTTTTCCCTCAGCTCTGCTTCTCCCCTCTCCAGCCTTTGGCATAAGCAGGTTCCTCTTAACTTTCATTCTGGGATCCAATATTACATTTTGCCTGCAGAACAGCATCTCTAACCAAGATGCACATGTAACATCCTTGGTTAAATGTGTGGTTAGTAGCAGTGAAGTGGTTCCAGATTTCAGAGTATGAATTGCTCCAATGGTGTAAGAGATTATAAAGGGGCTTAGCATTTGCCACTGACTAGACTACACCTGATGAAACAGTAGCCAGACTTTGGCTTAGAGATTTGTGACATTTCTCCAGAATTTAGTGCTCCCTGAAGTTGTTGTAAAAGACTCTCATTAAATGATAGATTTGGGCTGATCTTCTTTCTCAGTATTGCTATTTTCCTAGCATTCAAAAATCAAATATTTATCTTAAAGACAGAAGGACAAGAAAGATTGAACATTTTTCCTTTACCTTCTTATTTTTATCAGCAGATTTTTCTGCAAGTAAATTTTGAAGGTGCCACATCTTATTAAGCGAAGAAAACAAAACTCAAGTGTTGTAAGATTCACTGTGAGTTGCCGATGTTGCATTTGTTATACATACATACATATATGTGTACACAAACTGTGGCTACACAGAGATTCCATCTGGGCAGTCTAGCTGGATGTCCTCCTTGTATCCAAACATCCTGAATGGAGACTTTTATAAACCAATTCTGAATGAATTCTGTTTCTTCTGAGGTTAATGACTGATTTTTGTAGATTTTGGTTAATTTTTTAAAGAATAAGAATATTAAGAGTGAAAGCTTGCTTCCAGAATTATAGAGGATGAAATTCTGCCACTTGTTAAAGCTATTTTAACAAGAGAAAATAAAAACAAATGTTGAAATGATTCTGTTCTTTTTAAAGGCAAAACAAATATGCGTAGCTTGTGTAGCTTTTCCCAGGCCTCTATTGTGATAAGTTTTATTGCTGTTTCACAAGAGTTAAAGTAGTAAAATTACATATTTCAATTCCTCTAATCTCTGCTGACTTTTATATAATTTTTATTAAATTTGAAGCCTGGTGCATTCCTGACCTTTCTGGCAGATATTTTTTGTTTGTTTGTTTTTCCTTTTCTTGGTGGTCTCCACCAACCTTTCATTGAGAGTGTAACTGCTATCACAATGGTCAGCTTCACAGCATCTTTTGTATTTCATCACCTTCTTCTGAGCTACACACCAAAAAAAAAAAAAAAAAAAAAAAAAAAAAAAAAAAAAAGGGAAAAAAAAAAAAAAAAAAAAAAAAAAAAAAAACCAACAACA
>VXAA01001798.1:151985-197419 GCA_013399115.1 Anseranas semipalmata
ACTTTTTTTTTTTTTTTTTTTAATGAGGTAAGCTATGGAAGTGCAAATTGTTAATAAACAGTGGCATGCTTTGACTTGTCTGAAATAAAATGAGACAACCAGTAATGATTTATTCTAGTAAGAATCAGTTGACAAACGCAAACTAAGCATGTACTATAGACTTTTTTTTTTTTTTTTGCAATACCATGTAGCATATGTAGGTATGTAGGTATGGCAAGGTGAATTCTGCAGGTAGGGTATGCCCAGTTTTAAAGAAATACTCCTGAAAGCTGCAAGGTGGAGTCACTTGTGCCTGAGGAGGATGTGACTGAACAGACTGGAGTACAGATTAGATGGAACATCCACAGGATGTGCACATAAAATTGCTGTGATGACAACCAATAAAGATCAGGGACAGTCAGCACAAATATCTGTAGATTTTCTCTTTTTCCTTTAAAGAGTGTTTAACAGCATCTTCTACACAACTGATAGTTGTAAATCTTGTAAAATTCTCCAGTGAAACCAAGTAGCTTTCAATCTGCACTGCAACATAGAAATGAAGCGATTTGGTGGACAGTCGGTTTAAACAGAATAAAACAGTGTGAAATATTTCAGAGGTTTGAAGAGAATATTTGGATTTTTCAATATAAAATGGAAAGCCAATTTGAAGAAAGATTTTATTAACTAAACTAGAAAAATAGAAAAAAATACCAAAATTAAGAAGGAATGTTTTGATTCCCTCTTGAAATAATACTACAAGGCTGAAATTATATATTGAAATTCTTTTTTTGTAGGAAATTTCTAAATATAACATGTTGATCTGAGTTAAAACAAAAGCAAATTTTGAAATAACCTAATTTCCAGTTCCCACACAGCTTCTCTTTGAAGTCTTCAGCTGTGAAGTCAATTAATGACATAGATAAATACCAGATGGCTTTTGCCAAGTGGATGCTTTAGGAACTGAAATTATCTTTTTTCTTTCCCTTTCTATTTTTGCTTTATTTGTGTAAAAGTAAGAGATCAAATTCAAGTAAAGCAATTATCTGTAGTCATATGAGTGAACGACATAGCTATAAAGATTCAAGAAGAAACCCTAGATTTCCTCCTAGGGAACAGTATATAACCTTCACCAGAGTCTGGACACCAAAGATGGAAGAGACTCAGGAAGGCTTTAAACTGTTAGATGCTAAGAGACTGAATCCATCCCTATTGCATCTTGGAGCAATCATAGGCCTCTCAGAGACCCAAAAAGCTCTGTTTGGATCTTGTGTCCAATGACACCAAAACTGGCTTCCCCATCTTGATCCTCAGCCCTCCCAGGAATTCTTCCGTCTCACTACACATTGGTGGAGGCCAGAAGCACCTGAAGCTTTCTCCCCTCATCAGATGAATCCTGAAATCAACTACTTGCTTGCTTAGAAATGTTCAGGAAATTCAAGTGGTCATAACATTGCTAAATTCTGTCTGAATTCTACAGTTTCTGACACAGCAGTCATTTAGGATCATCTGGAACAAACTGTTTACAAGGCTGTTGTTTTCTTTGTAGCCATGACGTTTTAGGACAATTTGATAGTCTGACATATGATTATACTGCACAAGAATGGCAGTTTGTCCTACAGATCTCTACAGATGTCTACAGATCTCTGGGGAAAGGAGTATTTAAATATGACCATGTTAGGGGTTTAACACTCACCCCCTCTACTCTTCCCCTCTACTCTGCCCTGGTCAGGCCTCACCTGGAGTACTGTGTCCAGTTCTGGGCTCCCCGGTACAAAAAAGACACGGATCTTCTGGAGAGAGTCCAGCGGAGGGCCACAAAGATGATACAGGGCCTGGAGCATCTCCCCTATGAAGAAAGGCTGAGAGACCTGGGTCTGTTCAGCCTTGAGAAAAGAAGACTGAGAGGGAATCTTATCAATGTTTATAAATATCTGCAGTGTGGGGGACACAGGGATATGGCCAACCTCTTTTCAATGGTCTGTGGGGACAGGACAAGGGGCAATGGCCACAAAATGGAGCATAGGAAGTTCCGCACCAATATGCGAAGGAACTTCTTCACGGTGAGCGTGATGGAGCACTGGAACAGGCTGCCCAGGGAGGTTGTGGAATCTCCTTCTCTGGAGATATTCAAGACCCATCTGGATGCCTACCTGTGCAGCCTGCTCTAGGGAACCTGCTGTGGCAGGGGGGTTGGACCCGATGATCTCTGGAGGTCCCTTCCAACCCCTACAGTTCTGTAAATTCTGTGATTGTGTTTTGATAGACCATGTTCTCCAAAACTAAGAAGTCTTCCCTTTTTTGAGTGAATTGGTTTCTCTGTCAGTGTAGCACTGTGGACCATATAATTCCGGATAAGGCTGATCACAGGCTTCACCTGATTTGTTTTGATTTTAAGAATTCACTGAAAAGAAATATATACTTTTTATTGGTAGCTATTGTTAAGTCTTCATTTAGTTTCCTGAGGACCAGGTTATTTTTGTCTTAAGATACTATAAACATCTATTTAACAATATCATATTAGTAATGTAAAGTCATAGAATCATAGAATTACAATATCCCAAGTTGGAAGGGACCCACAAGGATCATCAAGTCCAACTCCTGGCTCCACACAGGTCTACCCAAAAATCAGAATTCAGACCATGTGTCTGAGAGCATTGTCCAAACGCTTCTTGAACTCCAGCAGGCTCGGTGCTGTGACTACGTCCCTGGGGAGCCTGTTCCAATGCGCGACCACCTCTTGGTGAAGAACCTTTTCCTGATATCCAACCTGAACCTCCCCTATTGCAGCTTGCCTCCATTCCCTTGGGTCCTGTCGCTGTCACCAGAGAGCAGAGATCAGCGCCTGCCCCTCTGCTCCCCTCGTGAGGAAGCTGCAGGCCGCCATGAGGCCTCCCCTCAGCCTCCTCTTCTCTGGGCTGAACAAACCAAGGGACCTCAGCAGCTCTTCATATATCTTTACATAAAATTTCTGTTCAATGTTTTCTTCTGCTTTATATATCCAACAAGATGTCTAGTTCATTTTCATGTCTCAGATTTCTCTCTGTCTTGCAAAGATCATAACTTTTGATGGCTAGGAACCATACCTTATTTAAATACTTTTTTTACAGAACTTTTTCTAGGCTTCCAGTCTGTGACTACCTGTCTTCCAGTGGTTAAGTCTACACAAACTGTTTATCTTACTATAAAGACCGCTATTCCTCAGAATCAAAAGGGGAGCAATGATGCTGTTTCTCGTTGCTTTCCAGATCTGCAATCCAAATGTAACACCTAAATATGCTTTAATGTTCAGTTTCTGAGTTGTTCTGTTGATGATTCACATGTTTAAAGTTAAGTGAGTTTGTAACACTCATGTTCAAGTTATTCATTGCATGCTCAAATTAGAAACAGTTTTGGGGATGCTTTTAGGAACTTTTCTCCCTTCAAAATTGTTGCCGTGATACCCACAAAGAATTATGTATATAAAAGCAAAAAGTTACATTTGGATAAAAAGCCAGCTTCAAGCATAAATACTTTCAAAGAACCTCACTGCTGACAAAAACAGATTGGAATGAAGAAAGGTTTGCTGTAAAATTTTCTTCTGCCTTAGCATAGTTCTGATGGAGATCATTGCTGCTTGTTGGAAGGGACCTTTGGAGGTCATCTAGGTAGTCCAGCCTGACCAAAGCAAGTTTCATAGTATTTTGCCCATCTTTTTTCCTTGTTTATTTTCACACTGCTAAAGTAGGTACAGAAGCTTTTCTTGTCACCTCTTGCCAGTTACTACTCTACAACTCAACTCTGAGCTTTGGCTCATCATCAGGTATAACACTATACCTGCATGTCCCAGGCAAAGTTCCTCTGCTGGTTCCTCTTTTGTAGCCTGTCCTTGTATACAGTTTTGAATTCTAAGAATAAGGAGGAAATGTTTCTAAAATGGTTGTACAGTTCTACAGAATTCAGATGAATGTATGAATACAAAACCATGCAATGCCTGCTTTAGTTTTATATACTCTCTCTATGATCTGTATTGGCCTTCTATGAACACTCATGCAACTGAGACACAGTGGCCCAAAAAAATGAATTTAAGAGTCTCATTCAAAACTATTCATGGAGATGAACATTTGCGTTAGGAATTTTATGTGTTCTTGTCAGAAATATTGCTGCATATTAATATAATCTGGGACCAGTAACAATGTGATATGAATTAGCTGAAACTAACCAGAATACCAGAAATGACATAGTTCTTAGTGTGTGGTTCATTACAAAATAGCTAAAAAACTCAATTGCTCACAATTAATATGTATTTTGTAAAATAGTTTAATGCCTTAAAAAAAAAGGTTTTGGGAAAATAGTTGGAAGACAAATATCACTATTTGGCACAGCTATTATCCAAAAGACATCACACAATCAGGAGCAACTGTTCCAACAACATACAGGAAGCTTGCTCAATTGAATATTATTTATGTTTGTATTAGTTAAAAAAGTTGGTTATCATAACCCAAGTTAAACACACATTTATCATACTTTCTATTTGCTGAGTTACTGTAGTGTCTGTCATTATTTACACATCATAGCAGTAACACAGGAACTACCATTTTTACTGAGCAATGTATGTCTTTTACGAGACAGAAAAACATAAGATTGGTCAAAGGAGTGCAACATTATGAGATGTTGCGTTCACAACATTTTTGTATAAGCATGAAAAACTCCTGTTTTTCTTATATCCTAGTTAAATATTCCTTATGCAAATAAATGTTCTAGATGACAAGAGGACAGTTTGTGCATTCTGTCAGCAGCACTGCAGGTCTGGTAAACTTGGGCATAGAGACGAAGGCAAAAAATTAAGGAGTAGAAGCCACGTTTGATTTGCACAACTAGATTGACAGAGACTATCTATGGACTTAATCTGAGAAAACTTCTTAAAATAAACTTTATTATGTTTAAAATAGATCATCTTGGAAATATTAAATGGCATTTATTAGCCTACAAAAAGAGTAGAAATATAAAACAGAGGCATATATTTGCACATGGAGATAATTATGATTTTGGTCCTGCTTGTTTCTGCTTGGAAATAAGATGACAAGCCTGAAAAATGAATATCAGTGGAAATTAAAGTTAGAGCAACAGAACTAGGGAGAATTACATTTGTCGGTGACTTCAGATTCACAGGAATAAATATGTTTAGTCTGTTGATAGACAATAAACAATTGGCCTTCTCTGCTTTCAGCTCACTTTTTCCAGGAAACTTTCAATTCTTTTATCTTGCAGTAATATAGTTTTTTAATTAAAATTTATAAATTTATTTTTGTCAAGTTGACAAGAATGACTGACTAGTCATTATCCCATTAATCCCTAGCTAGCCAACTGTGACCCAGTGAGTGCAGAAACCAAAACTAACGTTGTGCAAAAATGATGTACCTTTGCCATATTCTCTTGTCCCTGCTCCTGATAACACAAAACAGGGTTAATTACCATCATCTTCAAAACCTTCATGTTGCTTTAAAGCTCTTATTGAGATGGAGCCTTCTTTCTGGGTTCTGAAGTACTACTGCAATAGAAACTAATTTATTTTACTTAACAAAATATGTACCAGAATGCTGAGCAGTCATTTATAAGTTCCAAATGATGGGGTACTTTGTGAGGTTGACAGAAAGATGAAATCATGGGACGGATGTTACTGGTTTTACTGAATTAATATTTACCCACTCTGTGAACTATAGAACAATTAAACTGTACTTTTATATAAATGCATAACTTATAGTGTGCTAAGAAAGAGAACATCCATCCTAAGCAGCAGGGTCTCTTGATAAATTCTGAATGATATATTAAATAAAAGGACGTTACCAGATAGCACTGCCAGATTTATTACTAGTGTAAAAGATTTAACAATCTTCACACAGATTATCACCTCCACAGTCCCTTCCAATCGTTCCAAGTCTTGCCTCTCTTTTCACAGCCAGGAAGAGATTTTGGCAAGAAGCAGCAGACACTAAATAAAATTGTCAGTTTTTTTCTGGAGTAAACTAGTAATGGACACATTCTTACCTCTCTTGATGGGAAATTTTCTTTTGATCCCAGAGGAATTGATTTTTTTTCTTGAAATGATTAATCTGATAAGCAAAATGATTATTCAAAAGGATTGCTGATGTGATTAACTATTTAAAATCAGTACAGAATGACATGCTGCATTCACCCTCCAGAAAAAATCCCACTGAATATACTCATCTCACTGTGAAGGGTTTTGTCCCTCTTGAAGCCATGACTTCAACATCAAGCCCAGTATTTCCATTATCTACTACTCACTTCACAGATGTCAGTGTGAGCACTGAGACTGCAGTGAAGGCAGACTCAAGTTTTAAAATACACTGCAGCCATTATTTGAGTGATATGTCCTTTTAAGTTCATCACTTCTTACTTAGGTCACATGTTATGTGTCTCACTCCTTGGATTTGCTATGTCCTCTGAAGAAAGGCTCTTGTACTACAAGAAGGTCATGCATTTCAGTCACAGTCATAAATGTGACATGGTGACATTTACTCTTTTTAGTTTTGACTGTGGTTCTTGAATGATGTGTTAGCACAGAATACTATTTTTTTTTTCTTCACAGTCATACATAACCACATATTTTTAGTCTGAGATAATTTCCTTTAATTTCTAAAATAAAAGGTTAATGAAGAGCTATTGATTAATTCTCAAGCTAAAAAATGGACTTTCAGGCTCTTTTCTTTCAAAGCAAGTGATTTCTCTTGTTCTTCTGGTAATAGAAGAAAAATCTGGGTCTTTAAATGTCATAAACGTAATCAAACTGTCATCCTAATGCTTGTGGCAACAAACAGAAAATGCAGTAGAGACAGTTTTGCACTGTAGATTAGTGGAGTCCATTTAGTCTGAAAGGCCATTTATACAAATCCCAGCTGAAGTGTAAGGCATCTGGGAAATGTGTTTACAGGGACTCTAGAATCCCTCTTTTCTCACTGACTTCTTGCAAATGAGTCACAGGCTGGAGTCTGATTTGAACCCTAGCAAATATACTTCTTTGAAAAAAAGATGGCTAAGTGCTCACTCAATTTGAAGGCCCTCATGGAAAGATCAGTGGTTTATTAATTTTGGGATATTATACGTTAGGAAGCACCCACAGAATTGTGCAATATTTGTTGTACGTGGGGGACTTCTTTGTCATCTAAAGGGAAGAAAAACTTGGCTTCAGTTAGAGAATATCTGATTAGCAAGGTCCAGAGAAGAGTACGGCCTAGTGAAGGACAAACATCTCATATTGTTCTCTGAGAAGTGAAACCTGTTGTGGCTGACTTCACGTTGGCCAAGACATGACCAAGCTCAATCTATTAAATTTAGTTGGGATTGAAAAAATGGAGTCCTGCTGCTGGACCTCGTCCTGGTTATCACCACAGGGCTGCTGCTGGCAATAGCCTAAAGATACTATGTCAGGATATAACTTTTGCAGAAGTAATTGTGTCCAGCAGCAAGCAAAGTCTGACTGACCATGTTCCAACACAGGTGAAATCAATGGGAGCATTACTGGCATTTCATTCTCAGAGTGCAGGGTAAGATGTCCACATTGATTACAAACCATGGTAATGGAAATTCCAGCCTGCATGTTGCTGATCTGGACAGTGTACGGGCACACAATGTGGGTGGAAAGGTACAGTTTAGTTAAAAATGTTCTTCCGCCCTGCCAAAGAATGCACAAAATGCATTCTACAACACATGAATTGTTCAACTAATATTTGTGAAGAAATAACAATAAAAGAAAACTACTGTAGCCATCGTGGTCTGTTTGCATCTCTCAAACTTACAGGAGAAGGTATTCTGTAAAATGAACGTTATTGTATGAGCTCATGAGGAAAGAAAATGAACAAGTGTGTCAAAAAGGTCTCAATCCTTTTTGTACAGACCAGTCTAACATGTGAAGTCATGAATTAATGAGGTTTCTAACTCTCAAGTTATCTGACTCATACCTTGCAGCTCATAATTTGTGTACCTATGAGCAAGCTCCTTACCTTGCTGATGGTGAGGGGGCTCATCCTTCCTCCTCCATCACAGCGCAGACATTCCCAGTATCACACCAGGAAGCACAAAAGCCTCATCAGTCCGACTGCAGTTGAACCCACTTCAAAAGCTTTTTGGGTAAGCTGATGTATTTATACCTTCCAGCCTGGAAGTTTGACCTACACCAATTCCACGAGTTACCGGATTCTGAAGAAACTGCCAGACAATTGATATGCAAGGACGATGGCTACAGGACACAGTGACCTGTAGGTGACAGTGGCTGCGTAATGGCCTTTAGCCCCTTCCTGGCCGTCGTGTCCAGCCTACTTGTTGCTCTCGCTTTGAGTTAATGGAGCTGCTCCCAGCATACATCAAGCTTTAGCACGAGCTGTGTGTTAGCCAAAACCTGAGCAGAAGCTGGGTAAACAGTCACAGGCAGCCTACTTGAAGAAGATAAGCATACCACCACTCCAAGCTTCATAAGCTTGCCAGGTGACCTTAGGAAAACCATAGCACTTTCCTTGTCTACTTATAAAATAAGAAAACATGCAATGGTGTGTACTGTAGGGAACTTCACATTCAAGTGGCCCCACCAAGTGCTAGTATAATAGAAGTAGTAACAATTTGTTATAAATATTTCTTTCATTTGCAGTGGCAGCCACTTTGGAGGTCTGCAAATCATTAGACCAAATTCAACAATGGTGTAAGTGGGCACAACGCCTTTTGATTTCAGTGGAAACTGAATGTTTATGCTAGGCTGAATTTGATGATTCTATCCATAGCCAATGTCATGGCTGAGATTTTTTATAACTGGAGCTATAGTTTGATACTAGAAAAGAATTTTAACTGTGAAAACAATGCAGTAAACTTTGTTATACTTTCTGTGGGTTCCTTTCTACCCTTAGACCAATTCAATACGTATGCTTCTAAAAACTATTCTCAGTTAGTGAGGTAGAACTCTGGTAAAAGAAGGATGTATTTATCTTGGAATATTAACACACCCATGAGGCTCTCAAATATTTCGTGTTTTGTGGTCTTTGTTTTGGCACAGCATCTCTGATGCAAACACAGAAGCAACCAGACGCAGACACAAGCTTATGATTAAATAAAGAGATCATAATTTTCGTAAAGTTACATGATCCTTCAGCCCAAACTGCTGGTCAAGAAGACCCAGTACCTGGGTGGCTCTGAAGGCAGTGACCCCACTCTCCTCTCAGGATCCTAGATACTGTCTAGCCTCCTGACTTTTTGTCATATAAAAGGTAGGTTAAGCAAGAGGAGGGTAATCTCACAGTGCATAAGACATCCAGCCACACTCCCTCACTGTGCACTGCTAAGCTGAGAGACAGTGCTACAGTATGTCCCAGTTAACCAACTGGACCATGCCCCCATCTGCACTGAATACTACTGCAGCACTCACAGTTCACATCCAGAGACTGAATGGACAACGTTCTGGGTAGTTTGGGTACTTGGGAAAAATCTTTTCCAAACCCAGTCCCCTGATCTTACCAGCTGTCTAGTAACTTAATGAAGGGTGAGAAGGATGGGCCTGCAACCAACTGCCACAACTGGCAACCTTCTTGTGGTTTCCACCTTGGCGGCAAAGCTGGATGCAATTCCTCTTACCCGCTGCTAAACAGGAATTAAATATCTGGACCTGGCTTCCTCCTCTGTCCAGCAACAGCTGTGGTGGGTGGGAGAGGATCCAGACCACGAGGCTTTGAGGTAGCACATGACCTTACTTCCCCTCAGTCTGCAGAACAAGCAAAGGTATGAGGAATTTTGCCCAACTTCTTCCATAAGGTTTTCTCCCCCTTCCACAAGGATGTCTCCTGCCTTAGCAGAGCAACTCTCCATTTGCAAGAAGGCAGTCTTTGAAACAAAGTGACCATAAAAAGAGAAAAAAAAAGATCATAACTGATCTCTCTGTCTCCCCACAGACTTACCTCTTTACCTACGTACCTTCTTCTTTCCCTTATATTCTGAGATTTTCTACTCAGGATCTGTATCTTCTTATTATTGCTGTACCTTGTATATCTCTATGCAATGAGACTGTGCCTCCTACCAAACAATTAACATTTAGTTGTAACCCAATGATGATATTCCTCATAGGATATGGCAGCCCTTGGGAAGGAATTAAAAAGTGTTGGTTTTCTTCCTGTAGTAAATTCTTCAGGTCTTCAGGTCCTGGCAAGATGTCTCATAACTCCTGAGCCAGATGCTGTGAGACAAACTCAGTCCCTGTATAACTCTACTTACTCCACTGGAATTATGCCAGGACCAATTTCTCTCTTTTTACTTGAAGATTTACTGCTGCAAAGTATATAGCAAATCTGTGCCTCACAGACAGAAAGACAGTGTGTTTGTAACACTGTAAAATAGCAAACAGCTTTTGTACTGTGTGCTGCATGCACATGCATGTGATAAACCTTGAAGCAAAGGGCATATTCACCATTGCCTTTGCAGGGGGATTAGGATTTCTCCCATACTGTTCAAATGGAAATAAAATGGCTACACAAATAAAAAAATAAATGATAAGAAGGAGCAGAATACTAGAAACAAAAATCTATTGAAATCTTTAGAAGTTGTTGACTGAATTATTGGCTTTAGTAACCTGAAATAATATGGGCACTTGCTTTTCTGATTGGAGCATATATTGATTTCCTTTTCTCCACTCTGTTTTGAAATGAAAGACAATAAGGCTTAATGAAGTTGATTACTAGAAAATTTTGCCTGTTGTTAAGTTGGAAGAAAGGTGACTTAAGACAGAGTTACAACCCAAGATACTTAGTAATGAAGAGCCACCTAAATTGGTATAATAGTTTTTCATGTTGAAAAAATACAGAGAGGTAACAGAGTTCCTGTCTTTATCCTGAGCCAGAAGCTGCAGCTCTCTGTGGGAGGCACAAATGTAACTGTTGGAAAATGGCCCTACTGTTTTCTTTTGAATAGTTTTTCACCAGGTGCAGATGCCAGATGCACGACCTTCTGCACTACAGAAAACTCTGGATCACTTCTGTTGTACAGGGACTTTTAAACATTAATATCATTCTCAAAGCAGATCTCAGTGTTTCAACTTTCACTGGCCTCTGAGCACTATGGTGAAAAAGAAGGAAAGGACGAGAAGGATACTGCAGAAGGTCTGCAAGATCACTGTTAATTTGGAAGATAATTTGTTAATGGTGATTGCTGGACGGTGACATGATTTAACGGTGTGAACACAGACATAGAAACTATAAATCTCTGATTTGGCTCTGGTACATCATTTTCTTATGATCTGAGCCAAGTTACTCAACCTTTCTTCACCTGTAAAAGGGGGATGCTAGTATATGTGTTGCAGGGCTATATGGAGGGCTTGGTGTCTTAGTTTCTGAATTAGTTCACAGACAAAAGGACTGAAGATTACTTTTAAAAATGTAGACAGTAGCTTCAGTTAGGGTGAGATCTTGAAATTCTGGCGCTTTGCCTACATTTATCTAAATCTTATTTAAAAGTTACTGATTTTATTCATTGTTATCAAAACAATATTCAAAAATTAAGGTAAAAAGTCTAATTCCTTTCAAATACAATGATGTGTTTTCTTTCCTCCAAATGTATCATGGATCTTGTTCTTTTTTCTCTTGCTGCTGCTATTTGTTCTTTATTCAATCACCTATATCTTTCCTGAGTCTCTCCTTACTTTTTCAGAAGAATTTTTCTTCCTCTCTTTTTATATTTTTTTGTAAAAAATCATCATACATATAATTTTTTACTCAGTTCAGGATGGAGCTGATGTTAATTTTGCACTGCCAGGTCTGGCAAGTCCCAATACACCTGACAAGCCTGAGTATGGTCCTTATATTCCTGTAAGTAGTTACACTGACAAACACTGCCAAATCAGCCAAAATCTTGTACAAGATTAGGAGCTGCAATAACTGTCAGAGAGGCCTGTTGCATATTGGAAAGGATTTTGAAATTGATAGCTTGCAATGACTTCAATCAAAACTGAATTCTAAAAATAAGACCTGGTTTGAGGATGGAAAGGAGATTTGGTCTTTATTTTATTCAGTACTTTTAACTTTAAGGAAAAGTCTACTAACTAGCTGCTGTACTTACTTCAGAATAAATGGGGATTTCATTAGAGAGGTAGCTACAGCATTGGTCATACATATCTGAAAACATTTGGAGTACAAAAGGTCAAAAAATGGAAGGCTGCAGCAACATTCATGAATATTCATCAATAAGAGTAAAGAATGGAGTTTTTATGCATTAATCAGACTTCAGGTTAGATATTTTTATACTGCCTTATTTTGCCTAACTTGGAAAACATCTTAAGAATATCCTTTTTGCAGTGAAAATAGTATAGAACCAAAAATACAGAAAACAAGATTCAAAACACATACTACTTCCTAATTAATAGGAATATCCCTAAATATTTCTACTCTGGTAACATTCTTTAAATGCCTAATGTTACAATTTCTCTTTATTTACCCCAAATACATTAAATACATAAATAGACATAAAATCATGATTCTCTTACAAATTATGAGGTAAGCCCTTGGGAAGCTGTAAGATAATTTACATACACTAGGCTACATTTGCTTTCAGCTGGAGCCAATGTCAAAACTTGTATTTAATCTCTGTAGGTGGAGGATTCAGTCCCTATTCTTGCTAAACAGCAAATGAAAGTAATTATGCTCATTTATTCAATTTGTTTCAGTTTTTCGTTTGAACTACTGATGTCTTGTTCTGCTGTAAGAAAAATACTAGATTCTGTTTTAACACAAGGCCAATTCCAAGTGGAATTCTATTTAAAAGGTGTCAGGATCAGACATCCTTTTTAAAATAAGGGCAAGAAGCAGGTCTGTTAAGTCTTCCAGAGAACAAATTAACAAGTGGGAATGATTAAGCCAGAAATGACTTGGTGTTCTAATTGAAGAAGTCATGCAGCATGATGTCACCATCGCTTCCCCCCCCATCCACCCCCCCCGGTTATTAGTATTTAATTGCTTTCAGAGAGAGCTCAGTGTGTCTCTCTTCTCTCTCCCACAAGAAAACACTCTCAGCATTTAAAATGCATCAAGTTATAGAAGAATGTTGCTGTTTGCACACACTTGGTCTGTTTTAAGTTCAAGTAATTAAATTAGCTAAATAAAAAACACAGAGCTGTTTATAGGCATAGCTATGGATTTTTTGTTTTATGCATCCAGGTCTGTTTCCAGTCTCATTGGCTGGTTTAAAGACTATGCTTTCAGTGTGCCAAACAAAGAATAGTCACATCCTGTGATGGCACCTGGTTTGCTGAACTGACTGTTTGAATTTTTCTCGGCAGAGTGTCTGTGGAAGCTCACGGTGTTGTAGAAACTGAGAGGGAGAGGAAGGCACCCTGCTTGTTACTTATCCGCACATATGAGGTATTCAAAATATTTTTGTCATCAGTGTTGGGACAGATGAATTCAACTTTCACATTAAAGCCAAGCAAAAGCTTTACTGTTTGTTTCTATCAATTGCAGATCTTTTAGTCTGTATCAAATTATCCAAACAGAACTCTATATACACCACAAAGAAAGAAAGAAAGATTTAAATAAATTACATTTGAAAGGAGAGCATTACACACGGCAGACTAGTTTCTACTTCTCATTCACACAGGTAGCCACAGCCAGGGCAGTAGAACTACTGAAGCATCATTATCTTGAGACTTGTATCTAGCTTGTTTCTGACATTTGTGATCACTCCTGTCACACACATAGCATACACCATTAGCTTTCAACATTTTCACTAATTCAATAATGTTGAATTCAGGAAATAAATTTAAAATACAGATTTAATAAAATTTTGGTGGGCCTCTGCTGACTTCATCACTCTACATGCTTGCAAAATGACAAACCTGGGAGATGTTATACAATCTCAACATCATCCTGAATGCTTTGAAAAGAATGCCCAGCTTTTATGTTGTCTACTGGACTCGTTGTGGCATTGAAAATTTGATTTCTCAAACACTGCTGTAAGGGACAGGACTCTGTGGCTTTTGTCCCAGATTTGTCTATCTAAGCTCCAGCTTCAGAAGAAAAACCAAAATCTCAGTTGGGCCTTCTGAGAGAGAAGACATGTCTGAGGGTTTCTCTTTCTTATGTCCAATAGATGAAATATGAGGGAAAAAAAGTTGTTTTTCTCCAGATTTGAGGATTGTTGTCCCGCCTTAGGGCATCCTGATACCCCAACCTTTTTTGTGTCTGACAGTTTTTCTTGTATCCTAGTAGGTCTCAACTGAAAAGGAAAAAGAGGTGAACATCAAAAGTACAAAAAAGGAAACATTTGTTTCCTGCTCTCATGTCCAGGTGATGGTTCCAAAGGTAAATTTCTCTATCCCACTGCAGGGGCTAATTCCTTCTAACTGTAGATATTTTGTTGTTTTTTTCTTGATTCTGGCAAATGAAAAGAGAACGTATTGCACCTCACACGAATGTTCACCAAATAAGCCATTAAAAACTGACTGAACCAGAACTGCTTTTTGATCACATTTCAAGTTCTGGATGTCAAAATGATTTCTATGTACTGCCTTGTCATAGAGACATTCATGATACATCACTATAAAGTTACAAAGTGGAAGATATGTCTGAAGAAGACCTCAGAGTAAGATATATAATAATGCAAATTCTGAAGTTCATGAAATGAAAGGAGAATCTTTGTCCTAGAGGAGCTTGATATAAATCCAAAAGCTTTGCTATGGCCTGAGGTGCCTTGTATTTTCCTCATCCTACGGGTCTGACTGCCTGTACTCAAGGTTAGTTCTGATACTGTGCAGCTGTGTAACCTGGGGTCAAACTGGTGTGAACAGTGCCATGAAAGAGCAGTGAGAAGCATCAGTGGGGCTCCTTGCTTTGCTTGGGAGCTGCAGATAAGGTAAGGTCCTCAACTGTGGTCTTAGCCACGTGCTTTGCTGATTTTCTGACTGAACTTGACTTCACGGTTTGACTTCAGAGCTGTCTTACCTGGGAACTTGCCTTGTAACTGTTGAACTCATGGATGACCCTGGTTACCACCATCTGAATGTCTGGAGGCACTTATTTATTGTGTGAGACATGGAGCATTGGCACAGGCTGCCCAGAGGTGTGGAGGAGTCTCCCTCCTTGGAGATCTTTAAAAGCCGCATGCACATGGCCCTGGGCTCTGGGTGTCCCTGCTTGAGCAGGGGTTGGACCAGGTGACCTCCAGAGGTCCCTGCCAACCTCAGCCATCCTGATCAGACTTGCTCTGCTCTTCTTGTTCTGGTAGCAGGGAACTGGGCACCTGTAAACCTACTGCCCCACTTGCCTTGCTGCCACTCTCAGCTCTGGGCTCCATTCCCCCATGCAGTCCTACTGCTCCCTGATGAGCCGTTTGCACATTAGGTATGTTTTTTGTATTATTATTATTTTTAGTATTTTTAATTGGGTCTGTTTTGTTAAAATAATAAAAGGAAGAAGATAAGCTCAAAAGAAAACTTGAGCCAAGAAGTCAGAGAAACTGTTTATCAGTACTTTAAAGACAGGTCCTACAGCTGTAAAGAACAGTGGTATTAGAATATTATTTTTATGTATACGTTTTTTATCCAGCCAATAAATTCCCTCATGAAAACAGAGCTTTTCTGAAAAATAAAGTTTCTTGAGTAACATTTTTGTGTACGTAAATAACTTGGTTCTCTCTTTTGGCCTTTTCCCTCACCTTCCCTCTGAATTAGATCTTCACTATTTGCTGTTCAATCCCACCTTAGGTTACACCACACTTCACCCACTCCACGTTAAGATTAATTCAACAGTCTTGCGCTAAGAAGGCTTTTTATGTTGTATTTCCAGGCAACTTGTGGTACATGAAGCTTTGTCTTCAAGGAATTATAGTATTTACATGAAAAACATCACAGGTTAGAAGAATATTTTCATATTAGGATTGGTTTTGACCCCTTCTATTTTCTCTAGAGAAATGCTAGTGTTATGGATTTTTTTTCACCAGATGAGGTGACATCCTCAAGATCCTTATTAAAAATGTTTGAAGGGAATCAGTTAAATCTTTATACTAGTGAGAAAGACTAGACCTACTCTCAAGAGGTCTGTTTTTGAACAGAAGTGTTTCAAATAGTTTGAGTTTTCCATTTTTTTATTATTATTAAATAAAATAATGCTGCAAATATTGTTTTAATTAAGCATCGCTTTCAGAAGTGAGCCCTATTACTGTTTTATGTTTGTCACACAATGCAGACTTGAAGACATTCTGTACTTTTAACAGCAGGACTATAAAAGATCAGGGCTTCACTGGCTGTCCTGTTTCCTATCATCATGAAAATGGACACTTCAAGAGCTGACTGTGGATGTGGTGTTACTGTTATGGAGAGGTTTTCTGACATTATACACTGTACATAATGAGAGACCAGAGGAGTTGGGAAAGAATGAAAGTCAGTATAATAATAATAATAATAATAATAATAATAATATTGTTATTTAATTAATATTTATTATTATTATTATTATAAATTATTCTTTTATCTTAAAGAACCATTGTATACTTTTTGCCACACTCTTGTTAAAAATTGGTTGAACAACGTAGGAAAGATATATAATTGACGACAAGAATTTGGTAGCAGAGACTGGACATTACAGACTAAGAAAGGAAGGCTGAAATCAGTGAATTATCAAGTAACATTAAACCACTCTTCTCCCTCTCTTTAAATTTATGAACATGGCAATGGAGCTTTTAGTATAGCTAGTGCAGGAAAAACATCTGACAGCCATTATAAGTCTACACAAGTGTACTACATTAACAACTGTTCAGCCTCCATGGAAATACATTAGTGTGAACGGACTTGTCACAGTCTTTGGAAGCTGCACATAGGTGATGTCAAAATGTGATTTTTTCAGCATAGTAATTATATTCAGAAACCATTCAAACAAATTCATGAGGAGGAGGCATAGGAGGTGCTGGACAGCAAGTAGAGTTATGGGAAAAAGATGGTATAATGTGAAGTTGACTAAAATGAGCACTGAGATAGGCACCACGAATCATGAGACAGTGGAGGCTGCTGCCACTAAAAGCTGTGCTCTATACTGGTTGCTTCCCAACCTCTAAACCACCAGTTCTTGATCTGTTCTTTAATTTTTTCCAAGGCTGTGTCTCTGGGGGGAAGTGATTATCTAAGAGGTAGGCAGGTGAACCAATAGCTTGGTAAAGTGGTTTATTTTGCTTTAACATAATAGTTTTCTGCATTTGAGAGACAACGTCAGAAAAATCTGGAAACCTCCAGGAAGTCATACAACTAAAGAGTTGCATATAAACAAGCCTTACAATTTCCTCAGTATTTTTCATCTGAATATGAGTGACCTGTATGTGTAAAGATACACAGTAATGTCGTATAAAGGTAATAGGGCAAACATTATTTGTTTTACCGATAAGCTTTTGTATTATTTATTACCAATATTCTAAATATCACCAGTGAAAAACAGATTTTCTTCACACCTATTCATCTCAGCTAATGCTTTGACTTAAATGTAACCATTTCTTAGTTAAGTTTTTTTCAGGTCCCTTGTTCTGAAATTGATAGAAACCAAACACATGCCCTGAATGTCTAGCAAATCTTGTTCTACTAGTTGAGTGACAGTAACACAGTGAGGTCTTTAAACTAAAGATCCTTTGCTGGAGATGTGAGAAAAGAAAATCTGAGGTATTTTATTTTGGTAATCCTATGAAAACAAATTTCCTGCTGCAAAATTTTCCAGATTTTGAAAATCATTAATGTCCATTGTTTTATTGGAAAAGATAATGTACTTTTGCTCAATATAATATAGTACAGAGCACATCACCTGTTCCTTGCATGCATAAAAATCACAGAAACAAGCTAGCCAACACGAAAGTAAAGAGCTTGCAAATGAATCAATCTTTTCTGCTAACTGCCTCGAAGAAAGAAAACCCAGAGGGAAATAATTGATTCTATTTTCTAACAGTGTGATGACCAAAGCTTATAAATGCCTAGTAGTAGGAGGTATAAATGAGGTATTACAACTACCTTGACTTGAAAGCATTAATCAGTGAGAGCAGAATTGAGCCCTTGCTGTCAACCACAAACTGTTTTCACTTTGCTATTTTGTACACCCGCACACAAATCCTACCCATTACTTAAAGTCCTACCTGAATCCTATACTATTGCAATGGATTATTGACTTCTCAGTGGTTGTATTTCAGCTGTCTGAGAGAAGAGTTCTTTTACACCAAAAATCTCTTAAGACTCATATAGTTTTGTTGGTAAAGTTGGGCAAGTCTTTGTTGCAGGTTCTTGTTACATGACAAGGCTCCTGGTATTCTAACTAACGAATGTTAAGTGCTAACGAGAGTTCACTCCCCACTTAGACCCAGAGGTAGTAGTGCCAGATCCTTGCTCCTTTCTTCATATACAAGGAGATATTGTTGCAACAATCAGCATTAGTAAACCAAGGACTTCACAATTTTTTTGCGCTGGCTTTCCATCAGTAAACAGGTTGATCTTTTACATTAAAGTTTTCATTGCCTGCAGAGCCCATTTAGGAAGAAAAGAATGCATGCAGTTCTCCTTCAGCATCTGTATCAATCTCACTGCCTTTGCCTATAACTTAAGATTCAGAAAATTTAGGGGGAAAAGTGGTTTTTATGTCGTGTGAAGTAACAAATGTCTTCCATAACCTTACCTAGCTTTTTTTTCTTATAATATTATATGTGTCTTATGTAAAATTTTCAGTCCTGTCAAGGCTAATTTTTGTGTGTGCTACACTCTCTTTCACAAGGGACTGGTGTGCTTTGTATGATATCTCTTGTTGGCTTCCTGCATTCAGCGAAGAGCACCGTAGCTTCTTTGTGCTGGGAAAACACAGTTTGGCATGGCATAAAAACATGCCTCCTGCACCTAAAAAAGAGAGACAAATTCTGTTTTTCTAGCTCTGGCTTCAAAGCTTGTTTGATTATTCTACCTAAAATGGGAGCAGCTTAAGTGGAAATGATAGAAAGTCCTATTCTCTGAACAGCACACTGGCTATTGCAGGTCCTGTTGTCTTTCTCCCAGTTTTGGGAATTGCCATAGGAAACCCAGACATCCGCAATCAGGACAATGAGTTCCAAGAGTTGGCATGGTACAAAAAAATCAGGTACTGCAGCAGTCAATGTGCCATAGACCTAAGTGTCTCTGGCACTGCTAGATAGCTCAGTGTGCGAGGGAACTTACTCTTTCCATGGACTGGCAAAACTGTTGTGTGTTTTGTAGCATGTGCAGCTCTGCCAAATTCTTGCTGCATCGGTCAAGATGTCCCCTGGAACTCCCATTTGGTTAGATCCCCCTGCACTATCCCTTTTAGTTTAGCCCACAACAAACCACATAACAACATCCCATTGAGTCTGGTGAGAGATTTGCTTCACCAAGAAGTTTTCTAAGAGTGCTGAATAGGGTATATTTGTGGGTTCTGCTTTGTTTTTTAATGTGAACATTCTGAAGGGGAAAAAATATTGTTTGTTGGTGTTCTCAGTAAAGGTTTTTGCTGAGAAAATCATTATATTTTTGTTTTTTTGAGGGATTGAATACGCCTGAGTAATATGTTCATACTCTTCAAAAATCCAGTAAAAGCAAATAAAGAAAAACATAAAAGAAAACACACCACATAATCTGATCTCTGTGGAAGTCAAATCTATTTATGCAAGGAAAAAGAAATGAGTTAAGAGAAATTCTCTTCCTTGTCTTTTGATGCAGGACTGTGTCTTGTAAATACATAATCTTCTCTCCGTGGCAGTTTTCTTCTTCTTGAAGGACCACCAGCAGTACAGGCTCTTGCTGACACTACCTTCTACATATGGTAAAACCATGTTCATCAGCTCTTAACCACTTTTAGCTGCTGGTGACCAATGAGCACTTCCCTCTTGAGAAAGATGATCAGTCCGGCAGGTGTTACATGGTGTTAATGTGGAAAAGAAAATCTCCCTTCTTCTGCTGACATATATTTGGGAAGCAGGTTGATTTGTGCTTGTGGGCAGTGTCTGGCTTTTGGCTGCAGAGTAACTGCTGGTAATTGCACTTTTCCTGGAACCATCTCATTCATCCCATAAAGGATGAGACACACTTCCAACATGTTGCACTAAGTCCAGATACTATCTATTTGAACTGTATAATATATGTGGCATATTAAGAGGGATATAGAATAAAAAGTATCTCTATATGCTTTTATATTCCTCAATCTGCCTCTGTACTTATAAAGAACTGTAATCTTGCCTTGAAAATGAAATGCTATATGTTGGCATTGCAGGCAACTCACATGCATATGAGGTGCATGTATGGGTCTGTAATATCTGGCAATACAGCCTACAAATGCTCACAAAAGTTACTGTTTAAGTCTGACCTAAAATACTTAAGTTGTTACAGATTACAGTACACTGGCTCCTCAAATTTCTGGCAACACAGGCAAAAATTTATTCATGGACTTTGATATCCCACTCAAACTGCAACCATTGAACGTTAGCTGACTATTAAGTCATTTTAATATCTTTTCTACTAAATGAACATGAAATATGAAAGTAGTTCATTCTGACTATGAGATATGGATGTTTCTCTGGATAAAAATTATAAAATAGTTCAAAAGTGTCAGACAAATGTGAGCTTAGCAATTAAACCAGTTTGAAACATGGTTTTCAAAAGCTTCCCTATTACTTTGTGTTTTCTTTTTCTTGCCTTTCCATTCGTAATAAAAATACATCCACTTTGTGATAGTTAGCTATTTGAGAAGTTTTCTGATCTGAAAACAATTAAAGCACAAACACACAGAGCCCTCTGACCCAGTCATACACATAAGATGAGATCTGTGTTACTCCTCGGATCTGGAATGCTTGAAAAAGCTTGCACTTAACACCAGTGAATTTCACACCTTCTATTCAATTGCAAGGTCCCATTTTTGCCCAAGTTTATTTGGAAGTGATGACTAGAATATTACCATACTAGTTAGGCTTCAGATCAGACTAGGAACAAACTGAGCTGACAGAAAACCTTTTTCTGGTTATGGCATGGGAAAGCAGCTTTATGCTCAAATTACTGTATTTCCTTGGCCTTTGACACTCTTTACAGCATGGTGCTTATGAGGCAAATGCGATAAAACTGACAATTCACCTGATAGAGCATATGCCACTCTTGTACAACAGATGTCCAATGTCATGGAGGATACTTGTTCTTCATCGCTGAATATATAGATTGGAGACTAGAAGTGACCTAACCAGAGGAACACAGGATGAGGTATTCTGCTGGGCTGAAACTGTCCAAGAGACACATGAGTCAAAGGCCAGGCCATAGGTGCTATCTTAACAGTGCGAGTCATTGCAGCATCAAGAAGAGACAGTAACAGAGCCTTGAGAACCAGATGACATGGATGCTGTGAACCGGAGCTAGATTGCCTCTGACAACTAAGCTACCTCACTAAAACTCTGCATGTGGTATCTTCGCACTATGCTGTGGACTACTGTACACACAGTGACACCCCTGCCTCCTTTACAGTTAATGTCACCTCCTTTTCCTTTGGACTTCTTTGTGACATTGCTCTGGACAGGATCTACTCTCTGGTTGGCAGGCATCCACCACATAGCCCTCCTGTGTGTATGATGAAGCGCCTACAGTGGGCATGTGCAGTTACCACCATACTTTATTCCTAGCTGTTTCTGAGCCTTTCTCAGTAACTGCCTTGTCCTGCACTTCATGAGTTTGCAGAGACACTGTAATTCCAGCTATGACCCATGATTTTTCCACACAGTTTTTTTCCTTTCTTTTGAGCCAAGCAAAGTAAAACAGTAGCCATATGAACTGCAGGGAGATTTCCCAATGGCAAGCCTCCAACTACAGTGCCTTGTAGAAATAATGCAAACTCAAGCTAGACTCACTGTGTTGAAGATCAGCTATAACGATATACATTTTTTATTGAGAATTATTTCAATATAGTCAATGTTAATTTTCTTTCCTGCCTCCAACATAGCACACAGGAAGTCCTCAATAGAGATAAGAGATGTGGAGGTCAGTGAGAGCTGTACTACATTTTCGTTATGAACCCTCAATTTTCAGTTCAGAGAACACTTAGTTTTTGTGTTAGACATAAAAAGAACATCTTAGATACCAGTATTTCAGATCAATGTATAGTTGGTATGACAGCAGATGGCAACTTCTAGCTTGCAACTTCTGCTTTTGATTTTCTCCACTTCTGCATTACATTTCATAGACAGTTTGTGAACTTGAGAGCTTAAAATGCTCTGCTTGGCTAAACACAAGTTTGTCATACTGACAACTACAGAAATGATGGTCTCACTTCGAAGTTTCAAAGCAGTGAAGAATGATGACTGATGAGGGATAATGATGATTTATAACTGATTTTTTAGGGAATGCATATACAAACTTTTCCCTATGTAAGCACAAACAGAATCAACTTTCCATATGTTTCAGTTTCTGGATTATTTTTTAGAAATACTGATCATAATAACCATATTCAGACTTGAACAAACGTCAACAATTTCTTTGTTGTTGTTACACACCTAAATTTAAATGAAAATTTTCAGTGTGACATTAATGTTTATTTTAGCCCACATACGTAAACACATGACTCTCTGGTTGTATTCTGCAGATGACTTCTGCATAGTAGGTAGAATATGTCACTGGACTCCCTGAAGCCGGAGTAGAAAGACAGATCTCATAGCTTTTTGAAAATATCCCAAAACCTTTTCAGCACACAAACTGCTGGTGATTTCCCAACTGGTAGCATGCTGGTCCTTGTGCTCACAGCCAACTGGTCTTTGCTTGCTGGAAAAACAAGAGTTTGTTGTCTGAATTCAGAATGATCAGACAAGGGGACTTTGCCTTCCCCGTAGACACTGCTGAGCCTGCAAGACAGTCTTTGATGCTTCTTTTTTTTTTTTTTTCTTTTTTTCCACAAGGCACTAAGGATTTAATTTTCTCAGTGTGACTGTGTATGACATACCTTGCTCATGAGTAAAATGTAAAACACAAAATACAGTGGTATTATACTAGGTGTTTCCAGGATCTGTCACACTTTATTTCTAGATGTTTCTGGGCCTTGCTAGGTAATTGTCTTGCCCTGCATTTTGTAAGCATGCAGAGACACAGTAATTCTGTGTAATTCTTTGCCACATTGCCTTTTTCCTTTCCTTTGAACAAAGAAAGCAGAATACTACAGTGTGATGCTTGTAAGTAATAATTATCCCGAGCTGTTCACAGGTTCTTCTGGACACATGAGACTGTGTTTATTCCATTTTTATGAGCAACTTCGCTGCTTCATAATAGAAAGATCTCTTACTCTGAAATATCTAGTTTGTGGGCTTTTAGCAATTAAATAAAAATAATCCAAGAAGGAAAGAAATAGTTTCAAGTAACCTCAATGTAGACTGTCAACTTGACTGCCAGTTGAACCTAATCCTTAACACTATTCACATTGCAGTAATAGCAGACAGTAACTAGAAATGGCTCCAAAGTAGGAGGTCCCCAACCCACTTTAAAATGCTGGAAATAGAATCACAACCTTCAACCTCTTTTGGTTTTGGTCACAAAACTAAAAAACAATGTTAAAGCTTTATGAAACCAGCTTGTGAACTGTCCATACATTGCACAACTTATTTTGAAACTTGCTTGGCATTTAAAAGCCAGACTCAGACTTAAACATTTTGAACTGTACTGATAAATGGAAAAGAAGAAAATAGAAAAACATGCAGAATGACCAGTGTATTAAAGCATCCTTTGCTAATTCTGTCTCAATTAGTTTCATGTTAAACTCAGCTTACAAATTAAAATGCATTTATCGTGACTTTCAACATTGCAAACCACTTGACTACTTCACAGCAGAATATTCTGTCATTTGCATCATCACTAATGATAAAACACTGTAGTTAGACCTCAGGAAACATATTATTTTTGCTGCATAGTACAAAATTTTACCTATTCATCTTGCTGTCTACTGGCTGCAGAGCCATGACCAGTTTAATCAGTGGTAAAAATTTTGGGAAATTCAGAAAACCCATTTACATTTACCAGCTACGTTATGTGTAATTTTGACACTTCTGTAATTTTTTTTTTTTGTACTTTTGCTGACAATATGCAGATGGCTTTGTTTTTTTTTTCATTAAAAAAAAAAATTCTAAGGGTAAATCTATGTAGTAGATTTATGAACAGAAGAATATTAATTTAATCCATGCAGTATTTGTTTCTTGTTTTGCATATCTGTCAATCATATATCCAGAAAGACAGGATGTTTTCAAGTGTTGAAATTTATCATAAAATTTAGGCTTCAATTTCAATGAAATAAGAGTATGTCAGCGTACACTGATGTATTCACTGCTCTAAGAAATGACTGTTCAAGGTTATAAAAAACTGTATAAGATGATGAATGGCAAAGCCAGGGGTGTTTATTTGGTATGACAGTGGCAATCATTTATAAGCATTTTGCTTATCAATAACGTTAGTCACAAGAACCCTCAAGATAAAGTACTTTTGTATAACTCCAGGATCTTTCACAAATCTTGGGTTCAAATGCAAATTAACATAAAGTATTATTTACTTTCTGAGTTGGGACTGTGACTTGCAACTGAAGGAAGAATCTGGTTCATAATAATGGCAAAATGAGGGATTTTATGTGTGTAATTTTTGTAAAGGTAGTAGTGAGAGCACTGTAGTGAAAATGGAAACAAAATTAATTTTCTCCCGTAAAGAAATTGAAACATTTTTCTGCTGCAATCTATTTGAAGAATATTTACAAAACATCTCTAAAAGAAGATGCAAGTGTTTTCTGTATGCTTATTAAGTATGACATTCCGATCTTTTTTGTTTTGGGGCAGTAACATTTACTACTTTTAGAGATGTCAAACAAACTTTCTGTTAAACTCATGGTTGTGAGTAGCATGCTGTCTATTGATGTAGCTGTCTTTGTTTAGGTCAGACTGTTGTAGCAGAACATATTACTAATTACCTGTCACAATTACATTACTATGGGTGCATCACAGAATAAATGTATACAGGTTTCAAATTTCTATTGAGTTCATCAAAAACACCAAGTGGGCAAAACCATATCCTTATACACACAAAATTAGAAATGGAAGCAGTCATCAAGGCACCAGCAGTCATTGTCTCAACTCCCTCATTTATTTATTTTTTATTCCCCCTTTTGCAATGTCAAATGTTTTGCCACACATATTTTTAAGCAGTGTTCCCTCTGTATTTCGTGTTTCCTTTCTGAACTCAACCATTTACATTAGGAAATATAAACAGAATAAAATATCTGGGAATTAAATAATCATTTTCCAATAGTTTAATCTATGAATATTATCTATAGTGTAATGGATTTCTTTGTGTATCATAACAATGTAAAGAATTGTATCATGTGCAAACATGGAAATTTTAAAGAGTTTGAGTCTAGATTATGTTGCACTTTTTGAATTGCAATGATGCTATTAGAACAAAAAGTTTTATTTTCATAGTACCTTACATTCACTGCGCAAACATTCAAGTAATTCAGAGTAATGAAAGAGCCATCTCCTACGTTAGTAACAGGGACATGGAAAACATATAGTTTACTCAATTGCTACTTAAGTTACTAGTAGTACTTCTACTGATACCAAAGTTAATGTGGCTGCAGAGAGTATCCTCACAGCATACAAAAAAAAAACTGAAATGGAGATTTTGTTGACTGATGCAATGAAGAATTGGAATTCAAGCGTTCTTATTAACCATTGCTTACGTGTCTTGGATGACTGCTCATTCCTGGACTTTACAGAAAAGTAGATTTTCAAATAAACACAAGTCAGCATCTACCATTTTCTTGTAAATCACAGTGATTAAACTATTAAGCATGAGTCCAAAGATTAGTATATATTCTACAGAAAGGTTATTTTCTCTATTTGTTATATGAATGATGGATGTAGGATAAATGCATAATAACAATAAAATTGATTTTGCAGCATTTTCAAAGCTATTTGAGCCATATAATTATAACAAAAATTGTAATATTTATCACTGGCCTTTCTTTTATTCATCCAAGGATGATTTCAAAGAATAAGGAACTTGGAGATGTCAAGAAGAATGGATCATGCAAAATTCCTTGAATTAATTCCTTTGGCCATTTTACATTGTTAAATTCATCATCCTTTTATTTTTTTTTCATTTTCTTTCTTTCTTTCTTTCTTTCTTTCTTTCTTTCTTTCTTTCTTTCTTTCTTTTTTTCTCACAGTAAACATACACAAAAGTTGTGCTCTTCTGTGGTTAATACTTTAGAATATCATGATATAATTCCCCATGGCAAATTTTTTTGTAGTATAATTACAGTCTGGGCAAATTAATGACAAGCAGCAAAATGCTTCAGGGATGTAGTGTAGTTATTCTCATGATAACCCACACCCTTTATTTGCTTTATTCCCTCTGTCTCTTGTCTGAACTGCATTTTTACAGAGAACTGTTGAGTCTATCATTAAAACATAAAGGTTTACAGAAGGACTTTGAAAAGGCTTAAACTTAATTGATGTCCAAACCCTCCCAGTCTGCAAATCAATAACAAAAGACAGTTTGCCTCCTTTTTGCAAACAGAGCAGATGTCTAAGTAAAATATCACCTCTGGAACAGAAGCAACTGACTTTTATGTCCTCATCACAAAAATGGGAGCTCTCCACTGGTGGCCTTTCCTATTTACACCACACACATGGCAATCTTTGACATTCATTTCCTTGAATATAAACAGAAGATACAGTCTCCCTTTACTGAAGTTAATGAATTGAATGATTGGGCCTTACCATATACCCCCTTTTTATTCAAATGCCTAGTGACTTGATAGTACTTGCAGAGTTCTGAAAAGAAAGAGCACTAAAATTAATTTTCTATTTGAGTGAAAAACAGGTGATTGGTGAAATAGTACTTATCTGTTTAACATACACTGACCTTTTCATATGAAGCCTTAAGCCAAATTAGATACAGCAATTGTCATACTGGCTAAAACTAGGTGGCTAAAAGCCAATTGAAATGACTGAAGCACTGGGGTACAAGTTTTGTAACTAATCTAGTGGATCCTATAACATGAAGAAGATACCTAAAGAAAGAACATTAACTATATTGAGACTCAACAGACATCAATAAAGAGATTACAAATTTCATGTGCATTCATTAGAACTAGTAAGATGTTTTCAAGTAAACTGGTATTACATCAAAAAATTACAAAACATGAAACTTTCAGATGTATGCCATTTTTGACAAATAAGTGACAAAGAAATACACTGCTGCAGGAACATGTTCAGAGAACTCACCTACAAGGTCAGAAACCAACCTATTTCACCTGGTTCAGATGAAGGACTTGAACCATGGCACTGTCCAAGTCTCCTGGGCTAAGCAACTATATTGTTGAAAATTACTTTTTTCCCCATTCTGTTTTAATGGTAAATATCTAAAGGTCCTTGGAAAATCTGCATACTCTTTGTTTGTACTACTGTGAGATGATAATTTTTCTTCTTAAATTTTGTAAAAGAGAGAACACTGCTTCTTGTCCTGATCTGTTATTATCTTATGCTAAGCTACTGTTCATGAGACTTGCTTGATGTGCATTACTGACAGCATTCTGTTTCCTGTAAAATTTTGAGTTTCAAAACATAAAAACAGGGTAAAAGACACCTCCCAAAAAATGAAGATTTTTTTTTTTTTTAATTTCACATAAATTTGAGCCCAGGAGTGTGAGAAACTTTATTTTATCCATTTTATCTATTTTATTCATTAACAGGTTAAACAGAAAACCCTTACAAATTCATAAAAATAAAAATGTCATCTATTGGAAACAAGATCTGGTCCACTCATATTTCTGATTAGTACTTAGACGGCCAGGAATGCATGGTTGAGGTAGCGCAGAGAATGAGGAGAAGTGCTAACATAACATAGATATTATTTCATAAAATTATAGAAAATAATTCTTAAATTCCCCCTGCACAGAAATACACTTCTTTCTGTCACTGCATCCCATTTGTAACTATCAGTGATATCAGTAAAGCATAATTATTTGAGAAAAGCAGTTTTATGTAGCTAAGATGCCTAACTGGGAGGCAAGTACTTAGCCTGCTTCCCAAAATATGCAATGATAGGTATTTAGTTGAAGAGTAGATGTGGAGAGTTGCTAATCATTGAACATTTTCTCTGCTTTTTGAAAAAATGCTTAGATAAAGGTTTAAAGATGTGTAGGAATTTAGCTTAATTTTATCCATCTGTTAGAACAATATGTTAGAATTAGAAGACTCCGCTAAAGCTAAAGGAATAAGTTGCAAAATTGGGCATGAGATACTTATTTTCATGTATATCTGCTTGCAAATTCAATTCTGTTGCTGTTCTTCACTCTTTATCAATGTGAGGGAGTTGGAGGAGTTGAAGCCCTGATTCTTTGTGTTCACCTCTCCTGTTGTAAAACTTATGTTCTCAGCTCTTATGACTTTGAGTCCAAAGCTTCTAGGCAAAATCAAACTGTGTGTGTATTCTGGGGCCTGATCACATGTAAATCCCTTACATATAGCTTGTTGGAAAAATTCTATTTTTATCATGCTGAATGACTCCAAAATCTTTCAGTGGACAGCAGTATAAATATCAGAGCTGTACTGGCAAACTCAATTCTGGGGCTGTAAGGAAGTAGCAGAGCAGACAAAACTACCAGCTAGCTGGACATATGGTACCTCCTTAAATTTCCCGAATTAACCTGCATTACATCTTACAATCCAGGGGACTGTAAGTAGAGGAAAGAAAAACAAGACAAAGAAAAAACACTTTATACATCTAATTTTTTCAGACTAACACAATTAAAAACAGTTCAAGGATACCCAAGATTGCAACTGTTCTTCAGTCATTGCTTCCTGTCAGCATACAATCAGTTCAAATCTCAGAAGGAATTGCCTCTTTCTTCCCTGGATCTTAATAGAACAGAAAATGGAGCCTAAAAAAAAAAAAAAAAAAAAAAAAAGGAATTAACCAGCTATATATTCCTGGGCAACTAATGTGTGACATTTGATCTTGGTTTTCAAAAATGGCGAACCCTTGAAGTTTCCACCAACCTCAGGTGAAGCTGTGGTTGGTTAGCAGTTCTACAGACTTGGATCTTGGTACCTCCAGTTTGTAGCTTAAATGTAAAAGGAAAACAGTGGCCATTTGGGAATTTTTTGCTTTTACATTCAAACTGCCAAGCAGCCCTTAACCCATCTGCTTGGGAGCCCTATATTTTATAAACATTGTGTTTCTACTCAGTTGATGTTTCAGAGAACTTATGCTCATTGATTTACTGTACTTAAAAGGCAATGTTTGAGCAATTGAGTTTTTATGTATTTTTATCCTCTGCTGTCAATGCTGTGTAAATGCTTCTACAGCTGGCATTATTTATACAGTTATGTAAACTATGGCTAGGCTTCATTTCCCAAGCTGAATTTCTGAAGCAGATTATAAAACTGGTGCATAAAGAAAATTAAAAAAAAAAAAAAAAAAAAAACAACACCCTTCTTCCTGCTATACATCACTGTGATTTTCTGAACATGATACAATATTTTTATACAGATCTTCTGATGCAAGCCGAAGTCACTATAGAAACCAGTTCCACACCATCATTTTCTACAGATGACAACCTTTTGCAGCTTTTAGGGGCAAGCTTGGCTATCCACCAAAAACCCTACTATTTGTCCCATGAGTGAGGTTCTGTAGTTGGGAAAAGGGAAAGCAGAGCCTGGATTTTCTATTGCAGGAATTTATTTGTTTATTTATTTATTTAGCAGGGAAAAAAGCCTTCCTTTAGGAAGGTTAAACTTATAATGCCCTCACTAATAACCCTACAATCTGTTGCATAACAAATACATGTCAGTTTATTTATTTTCCACATGTACTCCACCAGTTCTTAGTGCCTAATTACACAGATGCACAGAGATCTTGAAGCAATTTTTCATAATTTGCTATCACATTTAAACTTTTTTGACATTTGAACTACAAAGCGATTAATAAGGTTGTCATGTAAAGTAACAACATTGTCATTTGAATTAGGCAAATTTTTCAAATGTATTCTTTTAGACCTTTGCAGACTTCAGCATGTATCTTTGCATTTGTTATAGTGATTTTGTATGTACATTGATTTTTGTATAATCATGCAACCACAACAAGAAATACTATCTTTGAGGGATGAAAGCTGAGCTTAAACAACATTTGCACTGCACTACAAGGTTCATAACATTGGCTGGCTTTTTTCAGTCTCATATCCGAATAGCTTGCAAATACATGGCAATCTTCTGCTTAATTCTGCTCCAAAAAATTTTGTTTAATATTAAGAAGCCAGTTACAACTTATACCATTGACTTAACTGGTTCTGTTACATGACAATAGTGAAAGCTTAAAAAATGAGATCACAGTAAATACAGAAGCACAAGTTCACTACTTGGTTTATATTTCAGCTTCCCCAGAAATGGGTATCAAGGTAAGCAGAAAAGTAATGAGAAAAAGGTTGTGAGGAAAGTTACTGGTGAGGTCAGTGGCATGGTCACGTCCAGGCCTATCTCACAGAACCATTAGGTAGACACACACATTTAACATCAAGCTTTCGAAAATCTGCTTTCCATGTCCTTGTTTTCTTCAAGTGTCTGGATCCTTCACACAAATCCCCTGCAGCAGGGAGGAAAAGCGGCTTGGGTTGGGCCACATGTGTCTCTCTACTGTTTTCCTCAAGATTCCTGAACAGGGACAAGTTCTCAGTGTGAGCTGTGGTGGCAGTAGAAGCAGATAATACTTTGCAGCTACATCCTGCACTGCAAAGCCACCATAGTCCACTGTATTAGTTATCTTAAATTGTATTAATTAATTTGATCTTTTAAGAACACATAATTACTGCTGTGGTGATAGCACAAGCAGTGCAAGTAGCCTAACATATGGTTACAACCCTCTATTTTCAGTCATTTTATGATGTTGATGAAATAATTACTTGAACTGAAATTTCCTGTTTTAGTGTTCACTGCAGACTGAAGTTTCTTAAGAAATGCTTCAAGAAAAAAAAAAAAAAAAAAACATTTCCCATATGCAAATACTGGAGAATGGAAGTGAAAAGGAGTTTTGTTTGTATTAAGTGCTGGCAGACTTCTGAAATTTTCACCAGGTGTTGCATTCACTGAATAATACCTGTTGTGTGCACTATTGAAGTTGGGGGTCTAGTAGAAAAATAAGTGATCATTTTCTTAAAAACTCTTTCAAAATATTCCCAAAGGAATAGAAATTTGAGCTGACAGACTACTTTAATTCTGGCACTTACTAATTTCTGGACATGTGATTTTGCAGTCTTAAAATATTTTTGATAGACTCTATTTGACATGGGTATGAAACAAAATGTAACATACTTTGTGTCAGTAACAATATGAAAATGAATTTTTTTTTCTAAAATGCTTTTGATAGGTAAGCTAAAACTCTAATATAAGCTCATGTTTATACCTGTTAGAGCAGTATAAATTGTTGACTCTGTCGAGGGTGGAAAGGCCTTGCAGAGAGATCTGGACAGATTGGAGAGCTGGGCAATCACCAACCGCATGAAGTTCAACAAGAGCAAGTGCCGGGTCCTGCACCTGGGACGGGGCAACCCTGGCTACACATACAGGCTGGGGGATGAGACGCTGGAGAGCAGCCCTGCAGAGAAGGATCTGGGGGTTTTGGTTGATGGCAAGCTGAATATGAGCCAGCAGTGTGCCCTGGCAGCCAGGTGGGCCAACCGTACCCTGGGGTGCATCAGGCACAGCACTGCTAGTCGGTCGAGGGAAGGGATTGTCCCGCTCTGCTCTGCGCTGGTGCGGCCTCACCTCGAGTGCTGTGTGCAGTTCTGGGCACCACAGTACAAAAAGGACGTGAAACTATTGGAGAGTGTCCAGAGAAGGGCTACCAAGATGGTGAAGGGCCTAGAGGGGAAGACATACTAGGAGCGGCTGAGGTCCCTTGGTTTGTTCAGCCTGGAAAAGAGGAGACTGAGGGGAGGCCTCATGGCGGCCTGCAGCTTCCTCACGAGGGGAGCGGAGGGGCAGGCGCTGATCTCTGCTCTCTGGTGACAGCGACAGGACCCGAGGGAATGGAGTCAAGCTGCGACAGGGGAGGTTCAGGTTGGATATCAGGAAAAGGTTCTTCACCAAGAGAGTGGTTGCGCACTGGAACAGGCTCCCCAGGACGTAGTCACGGCACCAAGCCTGCCAGAGCTTAAGAAGTGTTTGGACAACACACTCAGACACATGGTCTGAATTCTGATTTTGGGGTAGACCTCTGTGGAGCCAGGAGTTGGACTCGATGATCCTTGTGGGTCCCTTCCAACTCAGCAAATTCTATGATTCTATAAAAAAAAAATCTTGTCAAGTATACAACCACAACCATTTCAAAGCCTCTCTCTCTTTATTTGGACACACACATTTTTGTAAACTCAGATAAATAGATTAACATACCAAGTAGATATTGGGATACAGATATAACCAGAAATGAGTTGGCAGAAATGAGATAGATTGTTAAAAATAATTTCATGCCCAAACAGCTGCAAACTGATATTTACAGTCATTTTAATCTAAGTGTGAGCAGCAGATATATTTTTCTTGTCTGGAATTTTATAAATTATCAATAGGAACACAAAGTGTTTTTTATTGTCATACACTGACTAACTCTCAGGACTACTTGCAACCAAAATTGCAAGAAAAGAAAATGCAAAAAGCTAATTTGTCCTCAGGGACATAAGTACAATGAGCTCAGGGTATATTGTACTTTAGTGGGTCCCAAAGGAGTTCTGTAGTTAATCCATTTGATACATGCTTCTTTCAAGATGATTATGGCTCATGCACTTTGTGCAGACCTGCTACTCATTTTCCAACTTAGTCAATTTTACTGGAAACGTGTACTGGAAATATTTTGATAAAATAAACTGCATAGTCACTCAATTCCTCTTAAAAGAACATGCATTGTATTTAAAACCAGGGGCTAGAGCATATGTTCTTTTTCTAGAGGTTAAGAATGCACACTAAATGGGAAGGGGACCTGGGCAGATACAGATGTTTTGGGAGGGAGTACAGTGATGGATGGAGTAGTGCAAGATTTCATTATCTGTAAAATATCCTCTCTACCACTTCTTATTTGTTCCTTTCAATTTTGAAGGCTATTTTAATAGTTGTTGAAATCTAGGATGTGCATCTCTATTGTGGCTGTAGGGCTGATTGCAATAACTAAGAATTGAAAGCATTTTAAATTACAAAAGGCTATAGGCCTTTACTTTGGCTAAAGGTCTTTATGTTGGTGAGTAATAATTTACAAGATTTCACCATTGTTTTGACTCTTTCTTGATCAGAGATTATGAACCACAACACTTTATTCTTGTGAATAAAATAAAAATCTAAAGTATCTATAATAAAAAATAGATAAAAATTTAATAAATAAAATTTTAGATAAAAATCTAAAATAAAAATCTAAGTATTTCTTGGAATTGAGCAATTTTCATCCTGAATCAGACAGTTTTCTGCCTCTTAAGGTGGATATTTCTAATTGAGTAAGAATGTGCAAAGAATCTCCTGGAGGATATTTCCATGATAAAACTGCAGAAGGGTTTTATTCCTCCCTGCAAAGAAAAGCAAACAACCTTTCCTCTCCTAACCCGAGAGAATGTAACATCAGCTTGATCCTAATTTATCTCTAGACAGCCAATTTATTCCAGCAAGGTTTGCTGCTAAATCTCTAAAGGTGGAATGGTACATGAGACAAAAATAACCACTCCTGCCTTGGCCAACATACCACTCTCCCAGCCTTACTAAGAAGCCAATGTTATGCTAGAATATTGCACAGTTATGGAATGCCACAGTATTTACACATCTGGGATTTAAAAATATTTTGTGATTTACTTTGAGTAAGTTTTGTTCTCAAATGCAGGTATTGATAATTCTGAACTTCTAACCCTTCAATAAAGCTGTTTACAGTCCAGAAAGACTCCAGCTGTAGCTAGGGCAGTACGCAACAACTGAGGCTGATACTCTAAACCTGAGACTTTTACAATGCCTTCGTATGTGGTCAGTGGCCTTACAAACCAAGAGACCACACACACACAAACAGAGGCTCTCATAATTGCTTAACATTTTCACCACCTGTTCTGAAGCCACGTTATCAGATGTGAACAAACCAGTAAAAAACAGTTTATAAGCTATAAATGGAAGCAGCTATGTCAGAGAGCTGATAAACATTTCAGTGCAAATTATTTGTGTAGCAGACTCTGTAATTTACACTACACTGAACTGCTTTAAAGTATAGGTTTCAAGTTACAGGATGTCACAATTACTGTTTTGGGATGGGGGCTATGTATGTCAGGGTGGGGGGGATAAAGGAGAATGCAGGCAGGTGATATTTCTTCTTTAACAGATTATGTCAAAGATAACATTATCTTTTCTTCACATTTTCTGCTTCATCTTTACTCCAGTCTGTTTCCCAGGTGTGAAAGCTGAGTTTAGTTCAGAAAAACAAACAAACAAACAAACAAACAAACAAAACCATAAAGGTAGCCACCACATTCAGTCATTGCATAGCCTTCAGAGGCATGGAATATGTCAATCTCCAGTGACATCAATAAAAAGAATCTTAAAAACAACAACAACAACAAAAAGAACACACACATTGAGTGGAAAAACATATTTTGTATGGTATCTCTAGATCCAATTACAGCTGTATAATTCCTACATTGTTCATTAAAGGCATTCATTTTATAATTTTATAATTATAGTATTTCAGTAGTAGCTCCTCTGTCATGGTTGATCTAAAAAATATTGTTTGTGATTAGACTCTTCTGGAACTGGATATTTGGTATGATATGTGATGTTATGACTTAAATCCTCTGTTATGTAAGCCCAAAGATCAGCACTCATTGGTTTTCAAGAGAGGAGAAAAAGAGGAGCAATGTCATGCATGCAATTAGCCCTGTTAGCTTTGCATATCCCACTCAGGAAAAAATTCATAGAATTTTAGTTTACATTTTCAGTGAACTTATCCTTGAAATTGTATTCTTATGTACTGACATCTTCTTGGTTTTGGTTTAAATTGACAAGGCTGTGAATACTTGCCTATAATACTCTTTTACTAAGATTATTTTTCAAGAAATAGAGAGAGACTGATGTTATAAATATACTAGTAAAATCATGTTTGTGATTTACAGACATGCACACACACAAAAAAAAAAACTTGACAATTGTAACCAGTAAAAATAACGCTGAAGAATTTTCCATGAATTGGTTACCACATTGGTTTTGCAATTTCAGCCCTTTTGAAGTCATCTTTCTGTATCTGATAAAACTATTTTCACCTGGAAATCTTGTGAATGCTGTAATTTCTGGTTACACAACTCTGCAGACATCTAGGGACAAATTGTCAGGTTTGGTGCTATTTAGCACAGGAATATTCCTTACTGTTGCCTGTTACTGGCTATGATAGTTTGTTTCTCATCCCTTAGGCAAAGCGTGAGTATTAACGTTTAGCAAGCAGCCACTTACTGGTGGAGCACTGGACAGTGTTTGATCTGCACATTTATTCGTGATGATTTCTTGAAAATTTAATTAGGAATTAACGTCTCAAGTTCAACTCTCAGATCATCATCCAGAAGACCTAGCAAGTGTTATGCTGTGGAAATCTATAATGTGTCCAGATTTGACATTTTTGGGTGGTTTTGTTATTGCTGTCTCAGAAAGGCTATCACAGAATAAGTGAAACACAGAGAAGGGTAACAAGAATGAGGAGAGGTGTGAAACAGTGATCATACGGTAAAAGACAAGTAAGAATGACTCTTCAGTTTGGCAAGATCTGACTGAGGCAGGATGAAAGAAGGGGAAAGAAATCACAGAGGTCAAGGAAATAATTACTCTTGTGAAGAGGTCTAAATCTAATGAAATTAGTAACAGGGACATCCAGCAAAATTATCATGCACAGACTTTACATTAACAAAAGAAGTTGTGTCTTCCTCCATACCTGCAGGTTGTGGAATTTGGGGGGCTGAGATACAGATGTCTCAGACATTGACTACTGGAGGCTAGACAATATACCGTAGGAATAGTCTCCCCATCCTCACCATAAATACACCTGACACTTTTCAAAACTGTCTGCAGGGCTAGGTGGACTTAGGTCCAATCTGTTGCAGGGATTCTGTAAGTTAAATTGCTTTGCAATGGTGGCAACATTGCTTTTTAGCATGGAAAATTTCTGTTTTGGTCTGATTAGCTGAGGAATGAAAGCTTGGGACTCTGTGCCTGCAGAGATCACAAAAGGCTCTTGCTACTTCTCCTAGTTAAAGCTCTCGCGCTATTCTAACCTTTCTAATTTCAGCAGTACTTTCTGTTCAGAAGAACTTCAGTTTTCCTGGAAAGTAGATATTTTTCCATTAGCAAAGCCCCTTTTAGAAACATTCAGAAAACAAAACAATGTTTTTGGCAACATAGGCTCATTTATGGGCTAGAAATGAAGTGTGAAAATTGTTGAAAAGTGTTACCTTTTATTACAAATATTTCATACGTTTCTAACAGCACTCTTTCAGGTGTACTAGGCAATATACTTTGAGGAAACATCCTGAAAATTTCAGAATGTTAAAAACAGAACTTTTAACACAAATGCTTAGCAACATTTTTTTTTTAAAGGTGACTCTTATCTGAACTCTGAGTGATACTCTGTCTTCTTCTGTCCATTGCCTCTCTCTTCTCGTTGGTTCTTTGTGAATCCCACTATCTTCAACCCTATAACCCTAGCTAAGAAGGGTATCTTATGCTTTCTCTGATGGCTGACTGTGTTTTCAAAGTGTTTGTTTAATTAGGTCACGAATCACATAACCTCCAGAATGCATTGCACCATTTTGTCATTTGTAAAGAGTCATCAAATTTAACATTTTTCTTATTTTACTAAACAAGAAGCTTTATCCTTGAGGCTACAGTAGCCATCTGCTTCTCTGCCAATCTCTAGCAAAGAGTCTTCCCCTACTACTTAGTATCCCTGATTAATTGCAGTAATTTTAAGTATCCAGCATAAAATATTTATGGTGAGTATATCCTCTGTGGCTTTGGTGAAGCTCTGGAATTTTTCTTCAATGCTACAAGAGCTCAAGCAGCAAGTACTGGACCTGATGAGGTCCACACAGATTTCAGTATAACCTGGTAGAGTCAGGTGACCAGGAGCTTGGAAACTGCGTGAAGTTTCTGAAACCTAAGGAAAGTTTTGTACTTATTTTATTAAGCGGTCAGGCAGATTCTTATTTCTCAAACAATTTCTTATCAGTGTGCACGGCAGAAGATAAAGCAAGGAAAAACAACGACAACAATCAAAATAGAACAAACATCCCCTGGAATTATTTAGTGGGACGTCTAGAATTTTTCACATGCAAGTCTGTGTCTTTTGGCATGGAGTTGTAGAAAATAATTGATAATGAACACTGAACTTTTATAGCAGTGAATTGGAAATCAACAGATGCAGGTCATCAGCTTGAATCCAGGCCAGGATAGAAGTAGCTGAAAGTCATTATGTCATGGAAACAATTGCGTAGTCTGTTAAAGATGGGTTGAGATGTACAGAAAGCTTTTCATTACCCAAAATGATGTGGGCATTACAGTGGAGGAGGAATGTTACGATTTAATTCCTCTTTCAGTTTTTCCTGGGATCCAGCTCAGCAGGAGAAGAGCTAGGTTAAGAGACTAGCTCTGCCATTACCTGCAATGGATCACTGTAAACAAAAAGGCTAACATCAACCTAGCTGAAAAGAAACATATAGTTATATGGGCAGTGTATCCACCCCCTACTCATATCCCACTCTAATCTTTAATTAAGTGTTACATGGCTTCCATTCAGGGAGACACTCCAGTGGTTTCAGTCAGAGAGTATAATAAGCTAAAGGAAACTAAATAATGGAGTAGTGCCTTATGTACTCTTGAGGCATTAACCATACTCAGAAAACAGACGTCATGAACTTCACAGAAAATGAATTGTTTGCGTATTTTCCTCTTTTCCTTCAGGTGGGAACAGCCAGCCACTGCCAGGCTTGGAGCTCTCTGGTGATCTCAGCAGCTGGGCAGAACCGACACTTTGCTGGCACATTACCCAGGAGGACTGAGCAGGGCGGCAGCAGACTGTGTGCTGCGGGCAGCGGGACTGGACATTGCTATGCTAAAACTGTGTAACCGGCTGCATGCGTCAGAAATGCTACATTTGCTGTGAGTTACTCCAGCGTGCTAGTGACACTTTCTTGTACAGTCTATTCTTGTCTCTAACACTGTTTCTTTGTTGATAACAGTTTTAGCAAAGTTGACAAAAAATTAAGTACATATAATTGGGTTATAAGTCATGTGTATTGCAGTAACTAGAAATTTTTGAATGTATCGATGTTAACTTGAAGCATAGAATATTGATTCTTTCTAAATTCAGAGTCTATACCTCAGAAAATTAAGTTATTTTAAAACAGACTCAAGGAACAGTAACTTTAAGAATTATAATCTCTTATAACCCTCTAAAACTCACACCTCTTTCAGGAATTTCAATTTGAATATATTATTTCATTTCCTTTTTAAAATGCATATGAACAGCAACAATCTTATTTGCACAGAAAATACATAAGACTTATTTATAGGACTAATTCTTCTGTACCTAGAGCGGAGGGAGGAGATACAGAAAGCAAGTCTGGCCTTTGACATCCACAGGGTAACTGTGAACCAATCACAAGTTCTGCATTGTTCACCTTTTTGTTTCTTTAGCTTGAACAGAAACTGGTGTTACAAATACCCCCTGCTTATTAACTGCAACAGCCTCACCTTGAAGAACCAGTGGGCCTCAGTCAAAGCTGTGGCTTGGAAGGTGGGAAACTCAGGTGGATGTGCCCGTGTTAAGCGCTCTGTGACCTGGTCCCCAGCAAGGCTGCAGGCTGCTCTGGGATGGAAAGGGCTCTTTGCTCCAGACAAGGGCCAGAACTGGGTGTGGATTCTCAGGAAGGATGTTCTGGAAAAGAAAAAGATGCTGACAGAGTTCTCACCAGTTTTCTCTAAGCGCTGACTATGGAGCATGAGGCCACAGGTTCCAATCTACGAGGGGGCAGAGGGACCATACGTGGAGAGGAATGAAACAAGTAGAAGACACAGTAAGCATTGTTCCTACTCTCCCCAGTTACTGGCTTCAAGATTGTATGAGAAGAGCAATACAGATTAATGCTTTCTTGCATCTCTTATTTCAGGCAACGCTGGCAAAGTGCTGGGTCCAAAGAGCCAAAAAGAAAACCTCATTTTACAAATAAAAGTGACCAGGCTCCCACATAAAACCTTGAAATGTTGTGGGACTTTCCTTCTTGCAGTTTGTTTTATTTGCCTCACGGCGACTGACATAGCAGTGGGCTACTCAGCTTTATTTCATTTACTAGTTGTAGTGTGCATGCACACACACAAACACAAAGCATGCCTAGCTTAAGGCCTCCAGGAAAGAGTTAATAATTACACATTATTACTTCTGCATGGAAAAAAATGAAATCAACAAAGATATAGTTCCCTCATCTTGAAATGCCTGTAAGCCCACCTGTCCCATGAACATCTTGCATAAACAGAAAGCTTGTGGTATGTTTATTTCTAAAGTAAAGCTTGTACTTTTCATTTTGTTGGATCTCTTTCTCTGTTTTACATGCTGTTTTTTGACATCTGTGGTGCTACCTGAATAAGAGTAGAAAAGGTTTTAAAGAGTCTTTTGGCACTGTGAGTGCAGTGGAGATTTTAAAAATGTTTGCTGAGAGACAAGCTGTGCAAAGGATTTGTTTTTGCAAGTATCTGTGTGCACACGTGTGCATCATCCCTGTGTGTGGCCTGTGTGAATATAAAGTACCATTTACCCTGAAATGATTGAGCACATGGCCAGGAACCACAAGTTCTTCTCTTCCAAAGCTGAACTCTGCCCACAGCACTTATTTTTGCAGGTGAGGAAAAAGGTGCTCAAAAGCATGAAGGATTCACAGTCATCTAGGAATCTGGTACTGGTACTTGCATCTCCTCGTACAATACAGAATGCAGCAGACCACAGCACCTTCTGGAGAAACCTCATCAATGTTTCTGGTGGAATCCTAGGTCTTTTTACCACTTACCTCAATGGATACCAAACTTCCCATTTTCTCTCTCTCTCTCTCTCTCTCTCTTTTTTTTTTTTTGGTAACAGAGGATGTACTTACAAAATAGTCTACATGTGGAACTTCAGCCCGATGACACTTTTATTTCACACATTTCTTTCCGGCTTACAAAAACGGAGAACATTTCACCAGAGGGCATCAGGAAAGTATGCCTGTGAGAGGAGAAGCCTCTGCATGAAGAAGCAGACCAGGACTGAACATTTTTAAACTTGCTTCTGGCAAGTTGAGTATCTCGTACTATTAGGGGAATTGTGAAAGAAAGGCACCCCAGTAATTAATTCCCAGTCATTCCTTCCCCATAAATGTGAAAAAATACATAAGCTGACAAAAGTTGACGTTGGTTATATGAACTATGAAACTGTTCTCAAGCTAATTTGTTTTCAGCATGGATATAAGAAGTAAATTCTTGTGCTAGTAGTCTTGATTGTTTATCCAAAAGTAGTTATATGGCATTAGTAAGGAAGAAGAAATCTGTACTACTGAAAACCACACTTAGTTTTCTAACAACAGGGACATAATTGGCATCCACTGTTTTCTGACAGGCAGCATTCTGTTGCATGGAAGTTACAACTGCACTGGCTTTTGCTTTGAAAAGCAGCAAGCAAGCTACTTGCTTTTCAGACTTGCAGATGCTTGGGATGGCAGTCTCCACAGCTCTGAGTGTGACGCTACCTGCACCACTCTGCTCGCATAGCCTGAGCCAGCGTCCCTGCAGGCTGCTGCGCTGCCTCGTCATGGTCCCCCGGGCAGCTCACGGGCAGCGTGTGGTTATATGCACCCGGGGTTGCATCAGAACTGGACTGTGTTTATGCTGCAGCACACTGCAGTAGGCCTAGGACATCCTCCTTTTGGAAATGGGGCCTAAGGGCTTTAACTCTGTTTTTTTGGAAAGGGATTGTGTGAAATGTTCAGCAGTGCCTTAAGTTAGGCACTGCTAAGGAAACGAGACACAGAAAATCTGGAAAGCACATGGTGAAATTAAGTACCTGTTAGAGCCCTGAACTTCTTCCCGTGTGGTCACCTTTCTCACCTGTCACTGTTTTCACTGTGCTCACTCAGGTGAGCTGGGGTTAGGGTTGTTTGCTGGGTCTGGCCAGAATGGAGATAACTTTCTTCACAGCAGCTATATGGTGCTCTGTTTTGGATTTGTGTCCAAAATGGTGTCAATAACACACCAGTGTTTTGGCTGTTGCTGAGCAGCGCTTGCACAGTTGAGTATTTCTCCTTTTGCCACTCTGCTCTCCCTGCACATATGCCAGGGGAAGGGGCACAACCTGCAGTGCTGACCCACACTGAATAACACTTAGCTTAGCTGCTGGCCAGGGAAAACTCACCCCAGAGTGCAATTATTCAAAGGAACACTTAACTCTTCAAATTGGCAGATACCAGCAACATACTTAATGGGTGCTTTAGAGAACACTGAAAAATCAAAACTCGTGCTAGTTTGTTTTGAATCAGTGCATTATATAGGCATTTTGGTGGTTGTTTTTTTTTTTCAATATTTTCCAGAGAATGGTTACTAATCCAGAGTATTTTTACTTCATGTACTAATAGCTCCTGAGCAGATCTGACTTGTAATTGAAAGCTCCCCTCACCCTCGAACTCCATCAGCCCACTTACTTTTTATTGCTACTAATACTCCAGACTTCTCTAGATTTTTCTCTGTTTTCAACTGAAGAGCTCAGAATTGCACAAACATAGCTCATCTGATGTGTATTCTTCAAGGCAGCCACATGAGAGCTCAGAAAAAGACAGGAGATCTGTAGCTCTTTAATATAAAGTACTCACCAAAACTTCGCGGTTATCTCTATTATATGTTTTGAGTTTTATCTCATACCTTTAATGTTTTACGGATTTTAACCTGGTAAACAGATATCATAGATTATTTAGAAAAGAAAAATAGATGGAAGATTTTAATACCAGAAAGCTGGCATTTAGCAAAATTCTTCAAAGAGATGCTATTACATCAAAAATATCAGGACGTTTTTAACAGTCTTAAAGACTAAGAAAAGTAACTAGTTGGAAGCATGTTAAATTAGAAGTTCTTTGGTACTTCTAGCTCAATGATTAATGAATGGTGCAAAGCTTACAGATAAATTTGTATTGCTGGTTGGGAATCCAAAGAAGAAGCGACTCAGAGCTAGATGGATATGCAAAGAGAACTTGATTCCTCTGCCTGCTTATCAAAATCTTAGGATTTAGGCTTCCCAGAGGACAAGGGCACAGACATTTCTGAGGATAACATCTTCAGAAAGAAAAGTTTGCATTCATTTGTACTCAGATCTGTGTTTTCTGAGAACAGGCAGGAGCTCTTGGATCAGGAGTGTGCCCTTCTTCCTTCATAAATCGTAAGACCATGGAACACTTTGTTAAAGCCCACGAGAAGTTCTCTTGAAGTATACTTGCAACAGCACTAGTGGCAGAAATGATGAAGTAATTGTCTGATTTAATAAGGTCCAACTTGTACTGCAGTTAATTTCTAAGTAGTCAGAAGCAAATTCAGCAAAAGGTTGTATTTCTTGCTGCAATTTCTGCATAAATGACATAGGAAATTGGCTTATTTATTTAAATGGATGTCAGATGTTGCTAAAAAGACAAGAAAACTCAGTCATGGGAAACAACTTCTTAGTACAACAGGGTACTCATAACTGCTGAATAAAAGTGTAGGTAGTGAATTTTCCTTCTAGAGGTACGTGTTACACCTCTAAGTGATTTGTGGCATTTCTGCATCCTGAAAGTCAATGCACCAGGAGTAATCACCTGGCACAATACCCCTTAGCAGTTAGCAGAACAGTGTCATTAAAAAAAAAAAAATCATCATTTAATAATATATCTATACAAACAAGTTATAGTTCTGGTAACTTATTGCACGCAAAAATAATTTTTGTTATAATTACTCCACAAAAAAATGTTTTAAAACTTGATTAATTTTAAAAACTATTATCTCTCTGGAACACATCTCTTCAGGAAAAAGCTGGAAATGCCACTATGACAGAAATGCCCAATTTTCAGTAGCAAAGAGTATATTTTCTTTCAGAGGTTGCAAGTGTAGTTCCGTGCAGGCTTCAGTTAGGGCAATTTAAGGAAGCAGAACATAGAGGGGACCTAAAAATGGGCACAGGTGAGCTAAATTGATTTTAGTATCAAAAAGGTAGGAATTCTAATTCAAAGCAAGCATTCTGGTTCAGCTTTCATGGGGGAGGCAACAGGAGAGGGGCTGCAATAAGCATCCTGTTCAGCACACTACACACCAAAATCTGAATTTTAAAAGCCTAGTCAAACTTGTATTTCAACACCTTAGAACTATTCTGTAGGCCTCTTCTGTTCTCATATTCATTTCAAACAGACCCATCTCTGTTTACTTTAACAGTTATGTCAATTTACTTTAGGTTCTTTGTCAGGCTCAATGTCCACATGTCTCGAAGTTTCAACCAAATGATTCTGGTCCTGACACTGGCAAGAGTTTACACACATCCTAAACTTTCATGAAAAGTATTCTCCCGTGAATAACCCTGCTGTCAGTGAGACCACTTTTGCAGTTCATTGTATGTGTAAACACTTTTAGAATCAGAGTCCTTGAACACTACCAAACAGAGCCATTTTTTTGTGTTTAGAAGTGTCTAGCTTAACTAACATTAGTTTACACCTAAGGAGACTTTAGGCCATGTGACGCTATCTCAGTTTTATCTTTTAATGAGGAAATCATCATTTCTAAAGTACAAAAGGTGGTAGATACAATTTATCTGGATTCAGTAAGGCATTCGGTACGATGGTACATTAGAAATTATGTAGGGTATGATTAACCTAAGAATTGTAAGAGCCGGAAAACACTAACTCACTAACTAAGTAGGAGAATGCAATGACTTATCCTGAAAAGGAAGTACTCAGTTAAAAGGAAACTATTCCTTCTGGAAATACATTCTGAGGATAAATTATTATTATTATTATTTAAATTCATTACAACATCATTAGTAAATGTAAAGGCAACATAATTTGCTGTTGCCCAAGCTGGGGGATGCCAACAATCCAGAAGAGAACCCAAATGTTACTTAAGAGTTAGGGAAGTTTGTGGATGGGAGCCATGGGAAGAACTCAACAGTACAAAAATATAACTTCATGCTTTTAGTATTTGGTTAATAAGAATTTCCACTCTCCTAAATGGTTACTACTTGGAAAAAGAACAGACAGGACATCTATTAGCTACTGTGCAGTGAGACATTAAAAAGAACTTACATTTTAAGAAGTATTCCTACGTTTGCAAATACGAACTAGTCACAGTACTCACTGCAGCTCTTCTCCCCCATGCTTCCCAGTAGCTGATACCAAAACATTGGGATGGACAAAAAGAAAGGGGGAGAGAGGACAACAGCAAAGGAATATTACATTTTGAAATAAGCAATTCATGGGTGGCTTTGTATCATCATGACCTCTGGAATAAGCTGAACATAGCATGTCTGAGTCCAGCAGACTCCTGTGTGGGATCTTCACTCCCATCCATGGAATTGTACCCAGCTTCAGCGGCTGCTCTGTCGTGGCTGCAGCCAAAGGAGACTCAAAAGCCTTTCATGTACAGACAGATGAAACAGGCAGTTATACTGTCTGGCTGGCATGCTCACTTCGTCTCTGCTGCTAAACAAAAGGTCTCTGTACGAGGTCACTGTATAATGAGCCGCAGTTCAGTTGTAAATACATTTTCAATGTTTCCGACCCAGTGCAGAACAAAGAGGAGTGTCCCAATTCAGGTCAACACTTCGCAACATCATCATTTGAGGAGAAAAATAATTTTTGTCATTAGTTGTCTAAGCATCCCTATTTCATGGGAAGCAGGCTTCCTGATACATTTGATACTGGCCATGATGTCAAATGCCTGCCATTGCCCTCTTTAATCTTAATTGGTGATCTCTGCTTTGAGCTTTGTTGCATTTCTGTACACTCAATATTATGTGAATGAATCCTGTTTTGTTTGTCCTTCAAAACTTCACTGCTTTGGTTTTCAAAGACTTGCTTTCCTGGGGTCCATGCAAGTAAATAAAATTTGAGGTGCAAAACACCAACATAAGACAAGCCAGGCTAGGAAAAGGAAGGTTGATTGGTCTATTTTTCCATAAGAAGGCAATTTTTCAAATTGGACTACATATTTGAGTCCCTCTTCAGAATGCAAAGTCAACCTCCAGGTCTGCAGGCTCATAACACAATGTATTTTCACTGATACTTTCTCTGTGGACTTTATATTTTGATTCTGAAACTAGCTCAAAGTTCTGTGTATATTCTAATTTCTAGGTTGAATTTTAGGACTTGAATTACTTCACACGAAGGGAA
>VXAA01001798.1:197795-211240 GCA_013399115.1 Anseranas semipalmata
GTTCAGTTGGAAGGGACCTTCAAAGATCATCTAGTCCAACTGCCTGACCACTTCAGGGCTAACCAAGAGTTAAATCATATTATTGAGGCTATTACCCAAACTTTTAGATTTTAGAGGGTTAATGTATATACTTACATTATATTAAAAGCTTTTGTCCTCACAGAATCTATTTGTTATATATATATATATATATTGTTATATATATATTATGTATATGTATTATATTTTATAATATACTTAGATAGTACTATTACATATAAGGGTGCAGAATATTTCAGGATTCCAAAACTAGATTTTCTTTCAAAAACAACACCAAAAAAATAGAAAAGCATTTTTTTTCTTTTGAACAGAAGATTGTAGGAGATTTCCTACTAATCATCTAATTATAGTTGTGAACTAGCATGAACAAAATTTTCTATTCAGCCGAAGTTTACATCTGTCCCACTGTAACTTACAGATAAAGCAAAGTTAAAAGTTTATTTAAAATATAAGTCTTATTTCAATATTTCTTCAACACAATGAGATTTAAAGAAGCCTGTTGCATTAAAAAATATTGACTCAGAATCTCTGGTAGTCTCTTCTCCTTGAATAAATCCCATCTCTTTCGCATGTCTCTCCTGCCTTTGCACAGTTCTGCGCTTGCTCTCTTTTGTTGTTGTTGACATGTGTACATCACTCCTCAAGTTTACACGTAGATGCACAGGGACCTGTGATGAGAGATTGCAGTAAGTATTCCAGAAATTCTTAGTTGTATTTATTTTATTCCTGAAAGCAATTACTGAATGCTTTATATGATGCTGGTCTAAGCAAGCAGTAGAAGCAAAAAACATTTTCAGGTGCCACATTTCCAATACCAGCTAAGTCTTTGCAACTACATTGCTAAAATAGGGTACTTGGAAAATACGCCCTATTGGATTCCTAAGTAAGGAAGCATACAGACAGATTTTCTTGGCAAATTCTAACACTAACATAACAGCACATTAACAAGGTACTTTATAGCAATATAGGGCAAGGTTACTGTGCAAAATGTTTAGTTTTAGGAACACCAATACCTTTCAGTATAATCTGCATGCTTTCTCTGAGTGTTGTACATGCTTTCAATCACTCTCTTCCTGGACTTCTAGAACATGTCTGCATCTTCCCATGGCTACAATGATCCAACCTCCTCCACCTCTGGTGGGAAATTCCTAATGCCTGATGATTAGTTTCTTTGGAATATACTAGAATATTCTTCCTTTAAACACAGACCTGCATTTGTAATACACTGCTTTGACCCAAGCATAACGCTATGGTTTCAAGCCTTTCACAAGTGGCTACCTCAGAAATGTGTCACCAAATGAGGCAGAACATCAAATATTCCCTGAGTAAACAACTCACTAACCTCCAGTCCTGCTCACTCCTTACAAATCCATCAAGTCTACGTGTTCCCCACTTCTGCTTCTCTGAACTGGTGATTTCTGAGTGCCTAGAGCTTCTTCTAGTTATGCAAATGCTTATAAACTGGCATGATGTAAAAGAAAAAAAAAGTTGCTTGAAAAAGACTGCAGTCTGGCCCGTCTACAGCTATGCTTGTACTAGAAAATGGGGGTGGGGAGATGTAGAGAATAGGTGTTCCTTCCTTCCTTCCTTCCTTCCTTCCTTCCTCCCTTCCTCCCTTCCTCCCTTCCTCACTTCCTCCCTTCGTCCTTTCTTTGGCTGGTCAAAGTGGGAAAGTTTCTGACTTCTGTTTTCAATTGAGATTTTATTTTGTTTGACTATTGTTAAAAACAAATAGATTCTGTGAGGAAAAAAGCTGTTAAAAGAACATGGGTGTGGCTTTTGCTTCTCCTCTCTTGCTGGTGACCCAGCCTACGTGATTGTACTTTGAAAATGCATTTCATGGAGGGAGGGTGGTTGGAGCCTGGATGTCTCCTTCAGTGTAAAAGATTATCTCTCCATACTCACAGCAACAAAGACAAGGTCAAACTAAAGGATTTCAGAGATTTGTCATCAAGATACAATGCAAAATTTTAGAAGCATGTTAGATATATAGGTGATTTCTCTAATCCTGTACTACTGCAAGGAAAACTCCACTAAGCATCTCTTTTCTATTTATGAATATATACCCCTTTATTATCCCTGCCAAAGAAAGCACAAGAGCTTTAATATTTAAAAATAATTGAAGAAATATTAAGGAAGAACTTCAGCTTATCCAGTCTAAAGAGTCTGTTTACAAGGGGCTCATAAACTTCAGTCTTTTCATTCACTGAACAAAAAAATCTTTATGGAACAAGACATACAGTTCAATCTCTCTCTTCAGTAATACCACAGTAATACCACAGATGTAAAATTCTTACACCTTTTCTATTCCTTTTGAGTATTGCTCATTTCTTAATTTGGCTGAAAGAGAGAAAACAGCATAACTGGAGCAAAAAAAGCTCTAAACTTCTTTTGTATTTCTTTATTTCTTTCATGCAGAAAGTTCGGGTGCAAATAGATGGGATTAATGTTTGTCTGAGAGTTTCTTTTGACAGGCAGTTATGTTTATTATTCAAGTTTATCCAAAGCCTATTTTCAAGAGATTTCTTACTTTACAGAACAAAAAAACAGCTAGTAAGAAATATAGATGGGCAAAACTGAGCATTTGAAGCACAATCAAAAAGTTATGTGAGTGCCAAAGCAAATAAACAAACACAATACCAAAGGCTTTGTTTTTGTCCTACTAAATCATAACCTTATTTTGAAAATTGGTATGTGTTTTGTAATTTTTTTTGTTTTCTTGTTATGACAAAGAAAAGCCTTCCTTGGAGATTTAATTCACTTTTACATACTCTTTGGGGAGTTTTTTGGAAGCTGATAGTAAGAAAACATCCTCTCCTTTTTATCATAACTTAAAATTTTCCTTTAACTGTGTGGGTTTCTACAACATTTTATTTAGTATGCTTTTGTGTGGAGGAAGGAGAAGGAGAAAGGGATGATACATAAACTTATATGGCTTCTAACTCAGATGTATAATTTTATTTTTTTTCTTTGAAAAATACATTAGGCCAAATCCTACTTTCAGGTGTAATATACGGTACCAAAAATCTCTAGTGAAGTCAGTGGACTTCCTCTGGTTTTACAGGTATAACAGGCTAGGCTTTATCTATGGGTATTTATGTTTTGTAACAAGTAGTATTCACTTAAAGTTTTAACATACACCCTATGAGCAGCTTTATCTAGATAAAATCAGTACATCTTAAATGATGAATAACAAAGAATTATGAATAAAAGTGTCTTACTTTTCAAAGGGACTGTTTGTTTTTTTCCTCTGACTTTAGTCCTTATTTAATACTGAGTCCTGATTTTATTCTTGTCTTTGAGAGGATTACAATTCTGAAAAACTGTTTAAATGGCTTTTCATCTATTTCCAAATCATCTAGGCTGTCCTTCATTCCACAAGGTGCTGATTCCCTCCCCATAAATATCTCACTACTAAAAGTCATCATATATCAAATAATACACTGATTTTTGAATTAACAAATATATTTCTGGGTAATATTGTGTAAAGTTAGTAGGAAGGCATTCATTTCTTAACCAACGCCTTAAAAAATGTATGGATATATATATGCCTTGCCATACTATTTTATACTGAGTGAAAGCTGTAATTTTGGTGTGATTGATAAGATATTTTTCTGAAGTGAGTCTACCATCTATACCTTAAATAGAATTCTAAGGAAATCTTGTAGTGCTCTTCTTACCTATAAAAACACCCTTAACATTGTCTGTGACATAGAGGAGTAACTTTTAGTCTCAGTTTCTCAGTTTTGGAGTATAGATATTTTGATTTCTCCATAAAATTTGCATTTCATTACCACAATAGATTTTTATCTTTGACCTTGACCAAAAAATAGTCTTTTTGCAACTAGAGAGAGAATTAGTTCATATCGTAGCTTTAACATTTGTAATTACCTCCCTTGTCTTAGAATCATAGAATGATCATAGAATCATGTAGGTTGGAAAAAGACATTCAAGATCATCAAGTTCAACCATCAACCTGACCCACTGTGTCCTACCACTAAACCGTGTCCCTTAGTGCCATGTCCACACATCTCTTAGAGATCTCCAGGGATGGCAACTCCACTACTTCCCCGGGCAGCCCATTCCAATGCCTAGCCACTCTTTCTGTGAAGAAATTGTTCCTGATATCTAATCCAAACCTCACCTGGCACAAATTGAGGCTGCTTCCTCATGTCCTATCACTTTTCTGAGAAAAGAGACCAACACCCTCCACACTGCAACCTCCTTCCAGGTTGTTGTAGAGAGCGATGAGGTCTCCCGTCAGTCTCAGTTTCTCCGGACTAAACAACCACAATTCCCCCAGTCGCTCCTCATAAATTCTGTTTTCTATTCCCTTCATCAGCTTTGCTTCTCTTTGCTGCACATGCTCGAGCAACTCAATGTCCTTCTTGTAGTGAGACGCCCAAAACTGAACACAGCACTCAAGGTGCAGTCTCATCAGTGCTGTGTACAAAGAGACATCTTCTCTCCTCATAGTTGTTCTTATTTAAAAAATAAAATCTGGAAGTCAAGATTGTCCTTTCTTTAAGACTGGGAGCTTCCATTTTATAGCAACACAACTTACTTATCACACCTTTTAGTAGAAATTGAGAGAATGAATATTCTGTATCCCATGTTCCTAAAATCAATGAGCTTGGAATACCTTTGGGAAAACAAAAGGCTGAAGAATGACTGCATTTTCAAGTGATGGGGTTAGAAAAAGCAATAATTTCAGAAGCTAATGTTAAGACACTACAGAATTTCTAACCTCCATATAGTAAGCTTAATCTGAACATGAACAATTATGTCTACAGCAGTATTACTGTAGGTTTCTCAGCAGTTTACATGTCATGAAAAAGGTTTTATATTTTGAGATAGCTATATTTTTTAAAGGAATATCATCCTGGTTAACATGACAGTAGTAGTCCAGACAGGAGGTGTTAGGGCCAGAAGTTTTTATCAGAGAAAAATAATCATGTGCCACTAAAAAGCTTAAGGATATCTCGATCTCTGAGTCCATGCCAGGGATGTTTGAGCCACAGATGTTTCAATTTAGTTAATGAAAGTAGTATGAAAAACTTCCTCCCACATAATGGGATTAGACATTAATTTAAGAATATTAAGTATTCTAAATGATCAGAAGATGTTCCCTATATAAACAGGAAATCTGTGTGCAGGACAGAGCTGCAGCAGAGTGAGAAGTTATGCCATCATGGAAAACTGAGTATCAGTAAGCATTTTTTCAGAGTGCTAGAGAGACACATGAAAATGAAAACTACTTTGTGCCAAAAATTTATCACTGACATTGAAGGTAGATCAATGGTTCATGACAACGGTGGTGGAAGCTTGGAATTTTTTTTAGGAAAACAACTTTTTGGAGATCACAGAATCCTTATTTGAGTGAAAAAGTACAAACTCCCAGATTTGAAACACATGAGACCTGCTACGCTGGTTTTAAATGAGGTTGGAAAAAGAGAAGAAACAAGTTCATAATATTTGTTTGGACTCCCTGAAGTTAATTAACAGATATATCAATGTGAACAGGAAGGCTGAGGACACAAAGGTATTTTCGAACAAGACGGAGAGTGATAAATGACTGAGGTGTAAATAGAATAATGCAAAAATGTAGGAGAATATTTACTAGTAAAAGGATTTCTGATGGTGAGTGTTAGCCTGTTGGGTTAATTCATGATTAAAATATCACTAAAAGTAATACCTTTGTTGCAGAAAAATGAGAAGGGAAAAGCTCATAGCACTGGCAGCACAAAGTTTGGCAGTTAAGGCAGATGTTGGAGACAAATGCAAGGTAAGAGAAAAACAAGGGCTCAATTCTCCAGGCTTTTTTGATACAAGACTTGGGAAGAAAAAGAAGGATGGTAGGTGATGCAAGTTAAAGTTGTTGGAGGGCCTTTTGCAAGCTCAAAAAGTCAGATGTGACAGAGTCATGTTCTTCTCTCAACATCAACGCATCTCTTCTCCTTGTGTCCTTCATAGGCTCTACAATGCATTGTGGTTCAAAAAAAATTGCAACCATAAAATAATGTTTTTAAGAATACAAAAATAAAGGTAATTACTCACCTAGATAAAGTTATTCTACAACAGTCTTATAGCTACATTATAATAATTATATTTGTGTTTTGTAACATTAGCAACACTGAAATATTTGGGCTAAATTTCTGGTATACATGTATGTGAAGGCTTAAGTATTAAAAACCACATATAAAAGGAGTTCGCAAAGTACTAAGACACACAGGGTCAAATTTGGCTACCCTGTGCATGTACGGTCAACCACAAATTTTTTCTGCAGTAAATGATTCAAGGTGAACCTCCATCTCTCTCATGTGAGTAACACCATAGCAGACTGCCGTGATTAATATAGGACATATATAATCACATGATATTTCCCTTAGTAACGTGAAGCACAAACATAGAGTGGACACCCTTTTTTTTTTTTTTTTCCAAGCAGTAAAACATGAATATGTCTCATATATTCCTTTTGTTGCTATGCAGTTTTCTGTGTGCTTTATTGCACAGATCTTACTTTTAAAGGTATTAATATATATTTTTAAATGTATTTGTGTAACATCATGGTTTTACTTGCGCTGCTGTAAGTTATTATAAAAATGGAAAATAAATTATCTCATAAACTGTAAGAGTAGAATAAATAGACTACTTGTTTAGTTCAAAAAGAGTCTTTATTTAAGTATTACTTACAACTGCTTGTGGAAATCTGTTTGATTATTATTGATATTTCTACTTCATTGATGTATTGTTTACATGTTTTTTGAAGTTAAAATCAGACCACAGTACTTAGTTAGACTACTGGCTCTTAACATGTAATATTTCTGTTTTGCATGTATAATAGGAAAAAAATAATTCTGCAGTCTTTATTAGCAAAACTTATATATTTCTCTTCTTAGTTCAGTACTTTAAAATCTCTGTATTTCATTCTGAATTTCCTGAATAAAATTAAGATCAAAGCACCTGTTTAGCAGATTCTCATGGCAGGCACGTGAAATTTTAATTGAAATAGCAAATATTATTAATTAGAATATTAATGTTTTAAAACTCCTGGAAAATATTCTTATCCCTGTACTAACATACATATAAATGCATTTTTGTCTTAGAACAGTTCTTATCTTAGAATAATATTTAAAATTTTGTTCTTGGGAAAATATTAAATGTAACTTCAAACATAATGAACAGTTTTTCTGTTCTTAATTATAATTTAGAGGTAAATGAATAAAACTGGAAAACAAAGGCTCTAAAAATGATTGTTGGGTTAGCTTAACAACGGTAGATGAATTATTGAGAAAAAAATTCAGACAAGGGAGCTTTCCCTCTTCTACTAAACTATACTTGAGATTCTTATCCTTCCACTACCTTCATCCCCATACACTACCCCTTTCCTGCAAACCCAGTGTACTGTAAATTGTTACAGCTCTTAAACTGACTTGTCATATTTGGCATTAGTTTAATTAGTTTTGGCAAATGCTTTTTGGTGACTCATGAGAGAGTTCTTTTGGTCTCTTTACTAACAGATGTACCATTTCCTGTGCTAAAAGCAATGACAACAATGTCACATGCCTATAAAATTGTAGGAATTTGCTACTCATAGGCCAATAAAAACAACTTGCCTGAAAAAAAAAAAAGAAAAGAAAAGAAAAGAAAAGGATTAGATAAGATGGAGAATACACGTTNAAAAGAAAAGAAAAGAAAAGAAAAGAAAAGAAAAGAAAAGAAAAGAAAAGAAAAGAAAAGGATTAGATAAGATGGAGAATACACGTTAGCAGAAATGTTTGGTCATAAAAGATCGGATCCTTTGTCTCTTATCTAAACTTTTTATGTTGAAGTAAAATTCTGTATGACACAGAATATTATCTTGGTCACTTCCAAAAGCAACAATTATTTTCTGTGGAAAACAACAAACCAAACCAAAACCAAAACCAAACCAAACCAAACCAAACCAAACCAAACCAAACCAAACCAAACCAAGCCAATCAACTAACCAAACAAACAAACAAATAAAAACAACTGCATTGCACAAAGCTACCTCTTCATGTTACCTTGCATGGAAAAAAATTGAACATACATCAACTGCTATCATTTTATCATCTCAAGTACAATTCCCTAGACGTTACCTTTTTTGTCCTGCTATCATTCTCCAGGTGATGGGTGAGAAGTAGTAGAGAGTGAGTAGTAATAATACTAGATGACCAGGAGATGCTCCACAATAATTTCTAAAGCATGAGCTATTAATTCAGATGTCCTTACTCTCATTCTGTGCTTAGCTTATGCAGCAGAGAACACCCTAAAAGATAGAAAAATAAGATGAAGTCTAGCAATTAGGATATAGCAGTTTCTTTAAATGATCCCCAATGTTCCCTCCCCATTTGGAAGCGGAGGGGAGCTGCACCTCTTCTGGCAGGGGTGAGAAAAGGGCAGCAGCACCCTGCCTGCAATGCCATTTTTTTGTTCCACAGAGGGCCCTGTAGGAGGCTACAAGGTTTTTCCTAGACTCTCCTGTTCCGAAGCCCTCAGGGGAAAGCAATTTAAACTATCAGTGACTGTAGAGTTTTCTGCCAAACACCACTCACAACCATTGGTTCAAGTAAAGCCTTACAAACATGGTTATATATTGTCTATTCATTTCAATGTGCTTTCATAAACATTCTGAGATTTTTATCTCGTTTAACAAAGAACAGGAAAATCCTGTGAACCCTCAGGAGGAGAGATTTCCATGTGAATATGTGTCTGGCCATTCTGAAATATTTTTGAGATGCATGTCCTTCTGACGAGCACAGACAAAACCATGTGGCTTTTGCCTGGCTGTACTCTATGAATAGCGTTTCGAGGTGTGGTGCAGATATATGGATGTAGGTAGAAGGGAAGGACTCTCCTGCTGTTAATAAGCTGTGATTTTTGAGATCTAGCTGAACCATTTTTAGATAATTCAAGAAAAAAAAAGTTAATGAAATATTTTTTGAACCATTTCTCAACCAGCTTCAATTACTTCATTCCCCAGTGCAATTAATCTGTCACCTTTATCAGAGCTGAATTCAGCAAAACAAAACAAAAATGAAGGGAATGTATTCGTCACTTAATTACAATTAAAGGTTCAGTTTTAGACAAGCTGCCACAGGGAGATGTAATTTACACTTCCTAACATCAGCCAACCCTCCTATGCCAGAGGGGGCAATTCATCACTGTGAAGGGGTATATGGTGTTTGATGGAAGTGCTGCAGGCAGTAGGTTCCGAGTCAACACCTTTGTTAACCATCCTATTTATGCCCCCTTCTGGACAACACTGCCCACTCCTCCAGCTCCTCCATCAGCAGCCAGGTCCCAATACTGACATTACTTACACTGAACCAGCAGTTTGCTGCTGCAACTTCCCCACACATCACAAGGTTGGGAGGAAAAAATTCCTCAGCATTAGAGTTCTCATGCCACAAATAAAAGATCACATGCACTTATTTTTTTTTAATCCTAAATCTCTGCATACATGAGGACAAGAAAGAAAAATTCTTAATGACAAAGTGGACCTGAAGGCAAGATTGCAATTGAACCTGGAGCTGGAATGGTCTCAGACATATTGCTTGAATCACCTTATTTTATGTTTCCATGGTGTTTACAGATTCCTTCTTTCCACTTCCATAGCTCACTACCCTGGACTTTGGGAGAGCAGACTTTGGCCTCTTCAGGGATCTGTGTGGCAGATCATCATGGTACAAAGTCCTGGTGGGAAGAAGGGCCCCAAAATGCTGGTTAATATTCAAGGATCACCTCCTCCAAGCTCAGGAGAGATGTATCCCAAAAAAGAGGATGTCGAGCAACAACACCAGGAGGCCTGCATGGATGAACAAAGAGCTCCTGGCCAAACTCAAGCAGAAAAAGGAGGCCTACAGAGGGTGGAAGCAAGGACAGATAGCCTGGGAGAAATATAGAGAAATCATCTGAGCAGCCACGGATCAGGTTAGGAAAGCTAAAACTATGTTAGAATTAAATTTGGCCAGGGACGTCAGGACAACAGAAAGGTTTCTATAAATGCGTCAGTGATAAAAGAAAGGCTAGGAAAATTGTGGGCCCTCTCCAGAAGGAAATGGGAGACCTGGTTACCCAGAGGTAAACATATAACCACATGGAGAAGGCTGAGGTACTCAATTTTTTTGCCTCAGTCTTCACCGACAAGAGCTCTAGCCACACAGCCCAAGTCCCAGAAGGCAAAGGCAGGGACTGGGAGAATGTAGGAGAAGATCCTCCCACTGCAGGAGAAGATCAGGTTTGAGGACATCTAAGGAACCTAAAGGCATACAAGCCCATGGGACCGGATGAGGTGCATCCGTAGGTCCTGAGGGAACTGGTGGATGAAGTTGCCAAGCCACTGTTCATCATATTGGAGTAGTCGCGGCAGTCCGGTGAAGATCCTTAAGGGTCCCTTCCAACCCAAACCATTCTGTGATTCTATGCTTCTATGATTCTATGAGATCTTTGTGTTAAGTTTTGATGAAATAGTTGTAACTTCATCAAACTCTGTAATGTGGAAAATCTTTTCAAGATAGAATCATAGAAATTATATGTTCAACATTAGGAATTTTTAAGCATGTTCAAGAGTTTCTTTTCTATGGAATTAAGGCTAACTTTGACTACCTCTTTTTGACTCTGGACAATGTTTAACACATAGGGAGTTATTCTGATAATAAAGAAAGCCTATTGTGACCTTTATATTGTCTGTGATACAAAAACCTGCCAGCATAACAGAAAGAAATGTCAGACTTAATTTGAATCCTTGCAATTTCAACTGTCATCAATGGTAAGTTCTTCCCTATCAGCAACTGGGGAAAATGTGTCCAGTCCTTCGGAAAAGTGTGAAAATATTTTGTGTTAATGAAAACAAAGTATTTATTTACAGGTTAAAATTTTGGCTGTATAAACTGAAGATGACTAAGCAAGATTTCAATAATGTTATAATAACTCATATGAAAGATTTCAGAACACTTTAAGAGAACAAAAACTTCAGCTGATAATGATTTAATTTCACACACTAATGTAGATCAGTATATTTGCCATAAATGAAATTATGATGCTATTTTCTGTGACATTCCTGCATCTTGATTTTTTTTTTGTTTGTGTTTGTTGTTGTTGTTGTTGTTGTTGTTTTGTGGGCATTTAGTTTGGGATTAAGAATGCTTAGTGGACCTGAAAAAGAGGACCTCAGTGCTTCATGTGAGTGTTCATGGACATTTCGATTAGTATTTAGTGTAATTACTTGAATCTCTAACAATAATTTAGTCTCTGTTCATGTTATTTCTCTGTTATCTTCTGAAGAATTTGTACCTAGAGAGTTGAGAAGATCATTATTTACAAAATTTTTGGCAGTACCACATAGTTCATATTGTCTCCAGCAGACTTACTTGAATATTTATTTCACTACTCTCTTCTCACCACGGAGCAGAGAAACACAATATAAAATGTGTTATCCTTTCCCTGTTAAAAATCTAGATTACACTTTTTACAACTAAAGGTTCAGCTTTTAGAATCACATACTTCATGAATGCATGGTCATTATAACTGAATACTATTGCCTTCCCTTTTCTCTTTCAGATCCACTCAGTAGATACCAATCATGGGAAAACAACATGTAACTCTAACTCAAGTTAGAGAAAGAATATAATTTATGTGTTCATTACTGTTTAAATAACATTACATTGTATATAAAGTACATGATAAACTTTGTTTCTTACCAAATTTTAGTATTTGTATAGCCCATGTCTCTTACATTTTTCCTTAGGAAAATTGTTTCCACAATGTTTATATTTCTGACAGTATTGAAACTTGTTCAGGATTGCCAACTAATTTTTGTGTAAATAGTAGAAATAATCATAAGACATCACACTGGGAGTCTGAATTACCACCCAATGTGTATCTTATTTTTAGATTTCATTACTCATGCATTTACATTTTTTAGATATGTTTTTGGCTTTGCTTTCAACTTCACAATTAAGCTTAACTTGCCTGACATTTTTGTATGCAAACTGAACCCAATTGCAATCCTCTCCCCTGACAGAGCAATATTTTTATTGAAACCATAGATCTTCTGGTATGGAGAGGTAAGGTTTTGTTGTTGTATATTTGTTTGTTTGTTTGTTTTAATTTTTTATTTTTAGGCAGTATACCCTTCCTTGGGCCGTTGCTAGCAATTAAGGTCAGTTGACCAACTTCCCCATCTCAGGAAAACTGCACCACTGTTAATAACACCTTTTAGATTTTGTGTGACAGCATAGTTTGAGAAAGATGGAAAAAGGGTAACAAGGGCAATGGTGGTAATTCAATGCTATAATATTACTCACCAATGTAGCAGAAAACAGAATTCACATAAGTTTCCTACTCCAAGCAGAAGGACATCTGAAATGAGGATGGGGACTGGGTTGACACTGTTAAAATATTAGACACCAGGAGTAATACTGAGGCACTGGGCTTAATAATGATTTAAGACTTAAAAATTAAACTTTAAAGCACAGGAGTAGTCACCATTCTTCATCAGTATAAAATACAAATATTTCTACTGTATATTAACTTAACACTGGCAAATTTTATTTCTGCAAAATTTTGAAAAGCATTTTTTATTTCCCATTTTATGGTTCTCAATACCTGGAAAATATGTTAATATGAATAGTCACAGAAGACTATTTTGCCCATCTTGTTGAATGATCAGATAAGCATTAATCAAATAAGCATATAAAGAGTAATTAATTTGGCACAGAATAATTAATTAATTTCAAACACAGAATATACAACACAGACAAATTCTTCATGGCATATTTCTGTACACAAGAGTTTCGATGTCTACTGTGTTTATCACATCCACATAGTGAAAAGAAAAAAGAAATGTCATCTTCATGATCCTATTCACTACATGTCACTCATGTGGCTGGGATAGGTATGCACAGCACTCTAAAATGACACTGAAGAACAGTGCAAAATTTGTGTCTCTCACTCCTGACAGGGCACAGTGAGTACTCTTTTTTCTGTTCTTGCTCTTTCAGCTGATACATCGAGCCTCTAAAGCAGCTCTCATACAGGGTCACATAAAACTCTGTGCTTTCTTGGATATTCTGAGTCCAGAACAAACGTAAAACAAACAAACCAACCAACAAACAAACAAAAAACTCTTTCACCACTTTTGGGACCAGACTTTCATTAGACTCTTCAACACTGCAAGACTCTACAAACACTTCTGTCCTGCCCAGGTTCAGGCAAGCCTAAGTTGCTTTTTGGCAGCTAAATAAACAATCACCTCCTATCAAGCTCTACCTTTCCACAGGGAGCAATCTTCTTTAGATCCTGGCACTCAGCCAGTGCTTTTACTCCCACGGTAATGAAAAGAAAAAAGAAAAAAGAAAAAAGAAAAAAGAAAAAAGAAAAAA
>VXAA01001798.1:211382-234639 GCA_013399115.1 Anseranas semipalmata
AAAAAAAAAAAAAAAAAAAAGAAGCAGTGTTAAGCTTCTGCCTTAGAATCTCTGAAGAAACTTAATATTGGTCTCAGTGGCTCCAGAGCTAATTAGGACCTCTTGGGGCTCACTCTATATCTCTTATGTAAGGCTGATAAATCATCCTCACAGGCTGGAGTTGTCTAAATCTTGGAATGCCAAATTCAAGAAAAATAAAGATACATTGCATTTTTTTAAAAAAAGAAAAATATGTTTCTACCAGTGGTGAAATGAAGACCACATCATTATGTATGGCTCGTACCACATATTTTGATGCAAATAAATTCAAGTGTCTTCAAGTGTATAGATTGCATTTATACCACATATACAAACATTCTGGGGGAATTTACAAACATATCGGGGGAATGCGCAAGGAGGGATGGGGGAGTAAGTCTTCCAAATGCTTCATTGTACCAAGGAAATGACAAAGATAGATATGTGGCAGTAATCAGACTGAACAGCTTACATCCTGGTGTTACCTGGGGTATAAACAGGAAAGCTCTAGCAACTAAGAGTACAGGTTCACAAGGGAAGGTGTACAAAGAGGACAATCTGATAAGATTTTCTGATACTGCAATTGTTGCTTGCTGTTCTAATCTTATCATAAATTAGAACTAATACATAAAGGTGGTTTGGGAAGATCTGGCAGCATAGAACTCTGTATGTCAGTTCTATGGCACAGTAAGATACACCTATAATGGGATTTGTTGACAACGCTGTGTTGGTTTGCCCTAACAACTCAAGTTTTAGTATCAGGGTTTATTATGTAAAACAGCACTTCAGGCTATCGGTACCTCCCATAGCCAACTTACTATATATGTTGCAAACAAAAATCTCCATTGTTTATCTCCTTTTGTTTGTTTGTTTGTTTTAGTGCTTACTGAAAGATGTAGTACATATTGGCTGTGCCAGCTCCACTGCAGATCACAGGATTATGCCACTGTTTATCTTAAATATAATTGAATGCCCCATATGCTTGTTCCTATTGGTGGACAACTCAGTAAGGACAGGTATGGAAGCGAGAAGTATTGCAATAGCAAGAACAAGAACAAGTTCTGAGAAGCCAGGAACATTACTATTAAAAGTTTTTGCCAAGCTATCCTAGTTCCACTCATGACACATGCATCTTTCAAGTAACAGAACACAGCCAGAGCTTTAAGTAATGGCACTCCAGTACTGGTTGGCTGCTTCTATATGTGATGTAATTGTGAATCATAATATATCACGAAGTCACTCAGTCTTAGTAATAGAACAGCTTTTCTTCATGCATTTTGTTAATCTGTACATAAAAAAGAAATTTAAGCCAAACTTTTACAGTGAATGAAGTGTTTGGGATATTCTTAGCCAAAGAATGATTTTGTACAGATCAAAGTAGGTTGTCACCAGCACTTGGAATGTAAACCCCTACTGCAATTCATATTTACAACATTCTGCATATATATTGCAAATATTGTGACATAGCAGACTCCACTTTTCAACTGAAACTAAAACATACGTTATGTCCAGTTATAATAATTAAAGGATTCATGAACATTTATTTATTTATTTATTTTCAGGAGCTGGGATAGCTGCTACTGCCTTCTGACCAAAATCCAGTCCAGAGTATCTAATTATGGGATACTGAATATTTTGTTCAATTTAAGTAGCTGGATGCAATATAGACTTCCTGACCTATGTACTTGTTTACAGCAAGGAAGTTCTAGTCACTGCTGAGGAAAGATATATAAATGAAGCTTTTGCTTTCTGTGATCTGATACTCATGCAGTGTACTGAATTGGTTTCTCAGGAGAAGTTTGTGTTTGCTTCTAGTCTGTGGTCCCAAGAGGTATTCTGGAAATTGGTACATCAAAATAATCCCAATTTGTGCTCTCTTTTCCTCAGTTCTGCACCCCTCAGCTTTTCATTCTTTCTACGGCTAACAATGCTATTTTGCAAACCATATGTGATTGGATTATCCTGCAATTGTATATACTGCACCAAATGACCCAAACTCTTTTCTTCCCTTGAATTAATGGTCACAAATCCAAACAAGAAGGGCATGTTCAGTTGCTACTGCAAGTGACAGTAAAGTTTTTGGAGTCTGAAGTTCCCTCCTTCCGAGAAGCAGGGAGGAACAGGAATAACAGAAGAATACACTGAAATGTAAATTACGCCCATGACAAAGGTAGTGGTCTTATCCAGAGAAAGAAGGAAAGAAAACAGAATTGAACTGTGCAATTATTAATCTCTTTTGTTCTGCTTGGTTCATAGTTAAATATGGTTACCATAAAAATCAGTCATTTTATTTCTATATTAGACTAAAAGGAAAGTAAGACTGAAGGAACATTCATGCCTGAGTGATGTCTACATCTTCCATTGTATGTAGCTTCTATTACAGATAAATCTTTTGGTTTTTGCTTCCACTTCTCTCTTCCCTTCAACCCATTTTCATCATTTGTTTATCATTCAGTATCTTTCACAAAACTAGTGTGGCATGGATCCATTGGAAGATTTCTCTCAAGCCTTTTCTCCTTATCTTCCTGTACTTGGATGCTCTCCATGCTAACTCACTGAGGATAGGAAGGCTTTCTTCTTGAGCCTAGGCTTGTGCTTTAGCACTCCACCTTCTAAGTGGGAGTAGTTTATTAAGGAAAAGAAGCAGACATTTCAAACCCAAATTGAGAACTTGCTTGACAAGAAGCAGAAAAGAGATGTAAGATCGGACGGTGCACTCTAGCTAAATGGGGTGTTGCCATTTCCTCTCACTCGACACCTAGATTGCCCTCCCACATGTTGGTGTTAAATATCAGGCAAGTGCAGAGTGATTTCTTTTGGCTGCTAAGCGGGATTCTTCTGGAGGCTATGTGGCACAGAGAATGAAAGATGAATTATTTGATGCAGAAATGAACTCTACAGCTTAAGTTTCTAATCTGAAACCAAATCTATATCTGTAACACTTGAATGCACATCTTTATAAACTTGTAGAGCTGAAAGGATTTTAACTGTATATATATAGTTCAGGTCTGGGGCCTCATAAGGTTTCTAATGAAACACACCTAATTGATAGCAGTAGGAGATGGCTCTATGACTTCCAATAAACTTTAGATAAGAATCCTTCTCAGCTACTGAAGACATAAAGAACTGAGACAATGCTGACACCAAATGTTTAATAATTATCAGGTCTTCTCAGGGTGCTTTTAATTTTTTATTTTAATACCACAGAGCAGCTTCAGCCCTCTGCACTTGATTGATAAGCATAGAGCTAAGGTGTTAGACCAAAATAATTTAGGGAACAAAATGTGAAGTGAGAGACAAAAGCCTGTGGAGATTGGAACTGAAGAAGTTAATAGACTGTGGTAAGTTGGATAAATGACAATAGAGAGCATATCCGTCTCTCTGGTAAAAAAGCAAACAAGCTCTTCAGTAAATTCCAGGCAGCACAGATATGCGATGTTTTTAAGAGACCAAGACAGGTGAGAATAATTAGTGCACAAGGTTGAATCTGGCACCATAGATCCTCGTGCCTCTTCTGACAGCTGCTTTAGTTTTGTGGCAGTGTACCTTTTCACAGCGCTCAGCCTTCTGGCTAGTTTATACAGCATAAACTTCAGAAGTAGTACCAAAAAGAGGCTTACACAGTAGTGTCAGGATCCTGATGAAGACTGCAGTCCTTTTCCCCAACAAAAGTAAGAAAAGTTTAGAAAGTAGATAGAAGCTGCAGGCAACCTTCTCCTCTTGTTTCAACTCTTCTATTGTCCAGTTTAGTATCCTCTCTTCGGATAGCCTGCTTCTACTGTTGAAGGAGCTTACAATCTGTAATGCATTTCCTCTAGGCATTCAGAAATGAACTGTCCACTACATATTCCAATGTCAAGACTGAGTTTACAGTCTCACTGCTAAGCCTCATTCACTAGCCGTCACAAGATTAAAGTTGTATGGTCCTCCCATGAACTTGAAATGCACAATGCTGAAATAATAAATAACAGTGCCTCAGGCAGCAAGGAAAAAGAAAGGCAGAGTGTTTCTTTCATCATATTCAGGCACTACTGTAACACAGGAAAAGTATTCCTTAAATGAAATACAAGGATCTCTAAAGCCAACACCTCATTTGAATTGTAAACCTTTTCTCGGCAGCTTTCAGTTGAGCTGGGAGATAGCATCAATTTTTATTTTCTGAAAATGCCCTCCGTTCTACATTAGGAGCATAACCCTGGGAGATAAAATTTGAATATCATTTATATGGAAAAGAATGAGTTACCAACACAAGCTGCTTTTCAAGAAGGAAAGTACTTTCTTTTACCATAGAATTATCTTTGGTTCATACTCTCTGTAATACCTGTCAGAGAAGGCTCGCTGGTGCTGTCAACAAGTGTAAACTTTAGTGTATGGTCAAAAGGAAGAATTGTCTTAACTCAGGATATATGGAATGGAATATGTGAAAGAGGAGTTGTCTTCTCAGAGCCTGAAATTTCCTTAAGTCAGCATTATACAAAGTTTAAATATCAATTGAATCATTCGATCAAGGACCACTTGTGATTCAACTATTCAGATCTTTCGTGATTCACATCCTGAAGTGTTTGTTTTCAGTAGAATATAATTTCCATATTCTGTAATATTTCTCAGAGTTACTCTATTTAGACTCATGAACACAAGACTAGTATGCCCATAGGTCTAATTGGTTCATATATGTAGCCACCTGGAAGGCATTTTTTGTGACTTATAGTCTCAAAGGGCAGTTTTGGGGCTTACCTCTCTAGACAAAAGCATTTCCATTGTTTGGAGCATGTCAGATGAATAAAAGTTGGCTGCCAATAGATCATCTTGTGCACTAAGAAGTATTTGCTATAAACATTACACAGGGACTGCAGCCTGACATTACCACCACTATGGATCATAAATTCAGCTAGAAATTATTCTCTCTGTTATTCTGGAGACCTCAGGCCTATATTCTGCCCAGCAAGAAACTCCTACTGATTCCAGAATCTCTCCTCAGCCCTTAAGCTTTAGGCAAAACTAGCAGCCCACCCAAAATGGACTCCTAGGGCCCCTGGCAGAGGATTTTTTTGCTTGTATCTTGAATATGATGAACAAAATACAATCTTATAGAAGCCAACACTAAGAAGAGGGAGCCTAACTTCATATGCAAAAAGCTTTGATGAGTGGTTCTGGGTTAGGATGAAATGCTTTGTCTCAGGGCTGAGTAGTACCCCATCTCTAATCAGTCTTGAGAACCTCCCTGCACAAGTCCTGCAGGTGTGGCGGATGTAAAGCTGTCTGAGACCAAAAAGTTTCAGTGTAAAAGAGCAAGTTCTTTAATCTGTTTGTATCAGCAAGGAGTGTACAGCTATAGACAGTGTGAGAAACTGCTGAACAAGAAATGAATTATAGTATTTTTTAGGACAACACCTCCTTGCGCCCCTACACACACACAGGTCAGTGGGAATGGTGAGTTACAGTGCACTGCTGAAATTCCAGAAGCTGTGTTTGAATTGTGGTGTCATTTGGGGATAGCAAATGTCCTCCATCTCCACTCCATTTTTCATGAGGAAAATAAAAATGGAAGCCTCATTAAGTGTGTCTGGATTTAAGGGAGGTTGCAAAGAGGGTGCAGCCAGGTTTTTTCAAGTGGTGCCCAGTGACAGAAAAGCGGCAGTGGTCACAAACTGAAACACAGGATGTACTGTCTGAACACCAGGAAGCACTTCTTTACTGTGCAGGTGACGGACCAATGGGACAGGTTGCCCAGAGAGTCTCCCCCTTTGGTTGTAGAGTCTCTCTCCTTGGATATCTTCAAAAGCTGCCTGGGCATGGTCCTGGGCAACCTGCTTCAGGTGGCCCTGCTTGAGCAGGGGGTTGGACCAGATGACATCCAGAGGTTCCTTACAACCTCAACCATTCTGTGATTCCGTGGGTTGTGTGAATCCTAGGGCCAGAGCTGTATGTGGATATTAGAAGCAGCAATGGAGGACATTGCAGTGAGCTGAAAGTATATTTTGGAAGGCGGGGGACCACTACCAAAAAATGAAATCTGCCAGTGTCACGCTAAAAGTTTGGACTATAGATTCATAATGGTGTTTACAATTATTCTCACATTATATAGTAGGGGATATGACTGCAGATTCTTTCAGTTATCCTTTGCCACTTTGAACCTCCCCCCCCAAACTAAAGATAAGAGGAATCGTTGTTTTTGTCCAATTTTGGGGGAACAATTATTTACCTTCAAAGTCTCCCAATGCAGATAATTCTGCTAATCTAATAAAATAATTTAGGTCTTCTACTTATACACATGAGTAAGACTTGTCAGGAGTGTACTGTCTACAACTCTAGCCACTTCATAGGGGGCCTCTGTCCATGGTGCCAGCTGAGGTATTTTCTTACTTGCTGTCTGCTAAGTTAAGTGGCACAACAGAAGACTAGAAAGGATGAATATTTAGGGGTACAGTGTCTGAAGAATCTGAAAGACACCATTTAATATGTCTCTTTAGTCTTCTGGAGGAATCAAAAAACATCAAATTACAGCCATTTGTCCTTTTTTTTTTTTCCTAAAGAAAATGCTTTAAAATACGATTCATAAAATCCACATGTGGAGAAAATGGCTTTGATCCAAAAAGCCTATAATATAGGCAGATAACAGAAAAGGCAAAATAGCAGAAGGCATGCAACAGAAGTAAAATGATATAGCAATGACACTGAGATTGTGTCTTTACCTGTTTTCTTAAAATACATTCTTAGGTGTTTTTTTTTCTCCTCTGCATTAGCAGCCATATTGAAGAAAGGATTGAAGGAAGTAATAAGCTAAATGCATTAGCATTAAATGGCAAGAAAATGAATATCAGCAACCTCAAAAGCTACTTTTCTGCATAAAACTTGACTTAGCGAAAGATATACCTTTAAAACTAACCTTTTCTGAAAAATAATAATTCAAGTAAAACAAGTAAATTGGAAACACTACATAAGGCATCTAAACAAGGATCCCATTTGTGGAGATGCCATCCCTTCAACTGCTGTGAAAGAAAACAGGCCCTTACAAACTGCATTATAGCTCCATCTGTAGGAAGCTTGGACATAAATAATTTTGTGAGCCAGCAAACATACATATGGATTCGTCTCTCAGCTCTGGCATTTCTTGTACCTCCTTTTGAGAGCCTGGAGTTTACACATTAGGTCTCTCATTCTAGCTTCCCACTGGCCCTAGGATTCCTTCCTGAAGTCAAAAGGAAAACAGGGGAAAGGGAAGGTGAGAAGGAAATAAAAGTGAGATTATATTCTGTCTTCCTCCCAGTTATCTGAACTGTTATATATATATTTTACATATATATGCATCAGAAGTTAGAATAAGGCTTTTTATAAAATACAGGATTATGATGTGGCTGGAACACTTTTCAAGGTTTTGTTCCTGCACCTTAAGCCTTCTTCTTTGTCAACTCCAATGCTAAGGCAATGTTTTAAAGTGGTAGACTGTTATAATTGTCGTTAGAATAAAAGTTCCCCCCTCCCCCCCAGGAAAAAATAGGAGTTCTGTAGGAACTAGCCACATGAACAAGTCTTTTCTCCCTGTCTAAATGCCAGTGCGATCGCTTTTGCTAAGAGGCCACAGCTATGACGCATCTGAAAGTATGCATCATAAACCAGGTAGGTATTACCATACACATCTAAGAGTTTCAGCTGTCATTGGATACTAAATAATCTAATCTACCTTTAAACTGGCTTTCTTGCATGCAGTTATTTGCTTTATTTCAACAAGACAGAGCACAATGGAGACTGCAAAGCCTACCTGAAAGAATACAAAAGCCACACTTCCTGAGTTGATGTGGCTAAACTGCTACTTGATATCCAAATTAGCTAATATAAAGCTATTGACATAGCTTTATGTAGGCAAGCTGAAGGGCACATTTTCTGGTGCAATTATAGTTATAGCTATACCTGGAGACTCTTATTTAGATAGGACCGGCACTGGCAACAGAGAACTTGTTTTGAATAACTTACCCTATTTACCTAAACAAATTATTTCACTAATTTTTAGTCTAAACGCATTGTTAGATATCATACCACTTATATTACAATACTAGCAGAAGTTTTCAGTATACATGTAAACCAGCTGGTTTTGCCTGTTGAAACTGCCTTTCCTAAATAATGGGGGCTGCTTTTGGTAGTATATTTTCACTGGAAGTGGTATGCAAACTGAACAGTACTCTGTTTTCTCAGCATAGGGGCACCTACATTCCAAAACGAAGAGCACAGAGTCAATCACTGAGTAATACAGTCTTCCCTGATTATCTTGTGCGAATGACCACATCCACTTCAGTTGATATAGGAAAATGACTTCTGTGTTTATATAAAATTATTTTAACCAGTCTTGGCATGAATGATATTATTTCATTGCAGATTTATATACTTTGTATTTCTGCAGCTAAACTTGCAGTTGAGTTTGGGATTCATTGACTTCTGTATGAAACTCTAATTTTTAGCAGAAAACAATACATAACAGTAAAAGCTGATCTTGGAGTTTGAGTTTGAAGTTTTGAAATGAGAAGCTGAGAATAAAAGGATTTTTTTTATTCCTGGTTGCTGTAAGTATTCTTTTTTCCCTGAAGCAATTCTTTCACTCAACCTTTCTGCATTTGTTTGTCTAGCTGTAAAATGCTTTGCTGCCATCAGTGTATGCTGCAATATGTTACGGATCAGGCATCAGAGATGCTGCAACAGAAGATATTGTTAATATTGAGTAACATATTTGAAGAAAATTAATTAACAACTTCCTGCAGCTTATGGTGCATTTAGATTTCAGTTACAGGGTTATCCTATCACCTATTTTGCACTAATATATTTCAAAGCTGGTAATACATCAATTGTTCTATCACAGAGTTGTTTCTACAACACACTGCAGTTAATTTGACATTTGTAAACTATGGTGTCTGACAACAATTTGAAAATTCCTCTAGGCATATTCCCCAGTGGCTAGGTTTGTTTCTGGTGAGCAAGTCAAAGGCACACGATCTGTTTGCCTTCTTATTGCAATGTAGATGGCACATTAGCATCAGTCTTGATCTGTGAGAAAAGTAACCTAGATTTACCCCACAGGACATTCCTGCTAGTGCATGAGAAAAAAGCAGTTCATTTCCAAGGTATAATCATTTCTTGCCATTTATAAAATAGAACCAGTGTGCTAAATATCACATATGAAACAAATTATACACCAGGAGATTTTGACTGACTTCTCCAGATAATAGCCTTTAAAAGATCTCTGATTACAACGAATTCTGGTTGTTCCAGAGTGATCTGTACAGCAGTTCACAGGACAAAATAATATTTGTTTATGTCCAAATTGCACCTTATATTGAACTGTATGTATTGTAATCTTCCATATGACTGTGAAGTGACGAGACATGATTACACATCTACTAGTCTCCCCTAATAATCTTCAAATCTTGGGCCAATTTCACCCACAAGGGAGACAGAATCACAGAATCTTTGACAAGGCTAGTTGGAAGAGGTTTTGGGTGATCATACAACCAACTTCTTGCTGAAAGCAGGCCAAATTTCAAGTTAGATTATGTTGCTCACGTCTTTGCACAGTCAAGTTTTAAAAGTCACTAAAAATGGATTCTTTCTCTCCTAAAAAATCTGTATGAAAACTACATATTTAAGGTCTAGTGAAATTTACCACCTGGGCAGGGAGGCCAGTATGAGTGGCTTTGTCAAAGGAAAGGCAGATGGGAGGCAGCTAATAAACCTTTTACTCACTTCCACTGGTTAGCCAGTCAGCTGACAGCTGAGATTATTACTATGCCCTATGGAGGAACTGGCTTGGTTTTTGCCTTTGTTGTTGTTGTTGTTTGGTTGGCTGTTTTTTTTTTTGGTTGTTTTTGTTTGTTTTTCTGAGTGCTAAAATGAATACAAGATCATAAGCAGAAGTTTCATTTTTCAACTGTTTCTTCTCTAGTGAAATGGAGTTCCACTTTATGAACAGCATTATCACAGTGGAGATATAAGAAGCGTATACACATAACTGGCCCAGATTAAAAACCCTTACTTGCAGACCTCTTTTGAATAAATTTAAACCACCTAGGTTGAATTAAACTAGGGTTCAGTTTATTTTTGAAGACAGAATGCAGATGGACAGGTTTGTTTTCATTATGTATTGTCTAATCCTGCAATTCTTACAAGTTCATCATTGTGCTTGATGCAGCAGAGTTCATTTAGAAATGCTCTAGAGCAAGAAAGGATCAAGTGCTATAAGTGGATTTTAGCTTCCCTAATTAGGTTGTAACACACGAATAATTCTGTGGATTCATACAGATGGGGACTACTAACAAACACTCAGCACGGATGTACTCAGACCTTTCTAAACCTTGCTAAGCCTAGATTTAAGAGCTAGAGTTAGGGTTACAAGACACCACCATAGTCAAGACTACAGCAACCTATTACAAGTTCAATTTAAGTTCTTAGAGAAATTCTCTGACCTCTTCAGATAATTTTAGATGTTACTACATTTAATATGAGAACAATATTTTTCTAGTTTAAATATGGAACAGTACCAAATGTGTTTTGTACTGCTGTTGAATTTTAGTGTCTACATGTGTCCACAAGTGTTTTATTACTGGTAAAAGAATAAAAGTATAAAAGCCATCATTACAGAGGTGGAAGGGATATAATTAAGCCATGTGAGAACACACAGGAGCACCTGAGATTTTGGGGAATGTACCAGGTGATGGTTAAGATCAGCAGAATAAACAGTAAGCACCGTTAATATGGAAATTTATATTCATACATATCTTTTTCATGATGGTTCAGAAAAGCCCACAGAACATCTATTCCAAATGCTGACAAACCTTGTGGAAGAGGCAAAAAATGACCTTTTGCTCTGTTAAAGGTTTTCATCAGAAATAAAAATACTACAAATGTAATATATTCCCATAATATCTTAGAGACTGTAAACTTGTGGACCTCTGAATGTCCATTATAGTAAGAAAACATATACAGTTTTGAGTGGGCAGCTGGCATGCCAGTTGCCTAGCAGTGAAAGACAAAAATCTTTCTACACCCACCTTTTATTGCACATCTGTCAATAAAACCCCTTTAAATTATTTGATAGAATTGCATCAGAGGCATTACCATAGCAAAAGATCTCTCCAAAGCAAGTATTTTAAACAAAACTTGTTTGTTTGTTTTTTTTTCAGATGAATTTCGTTGCTGTTTAAATTGATACCTAACCTCTGAGTATTAAAGAAAAATATCTTAAAAAGATACAACTAAATCTCAGTATAGAGATAAAGGCTTACGTTCAAGCCACCCAAAAAAATCAGCTATACATAAGCATGGTAACTGTGGTTTTCTGCATACCAGCACCGCATTCAGCGATACTTAGCAATCCAGCACTGTATATTCATGAAAGGGAGAGTGACATCAAAACCGCTAATCATTTCAGGGATGCAGTAATACAGATAGATTTCTTCTTATTTCAGATGTAGAGGACATTTGTTTAACCGACAAATTGGATTTTATTTCCCAGTCAACTATATCTTTCAATGACCGATCATCATCCAGTCCTGAAATAAATGTTACCTGATTAAAGTAGTAAAGGTTAAAACATTTAAAACACATGCTGTAGATCTCAGAAATCAAGTCAAGATGTGTAAGGGTAAGAATTATTAGAGGATTTATGAAATCCGCCCTGAACAAATTAATTCATCAGTTTAGCCAAAGGCCTGTCAATGAATTCAAGAGCTTTACAAAAAATGGAACATCTGTTGCATATTTAAAGGTTCTGTTTATATGTGAATGTAGTGGATTATTCTTTCTGAGACGGGATACACAGTTTACATAAATGTATTTCGAAGTTAATTTGGAATTGCACTCATGTCTTTGAGGATCAGGGGTAATCCACGGAGGACTCTAACAATTACTAGTCCTCAGGCCTTCAGAGTGACTGAGGAGAATTAGATCTTGAGTGAAGCTGAAAGATACATACATAAATGTGGATAATGACATTGTCAAAACAACCTACTACCTCGTAAGAGTTAATAACAGCTTTCACTTCTTTTTTCCTTTTTTTTTTTTTTTTTTTTAAGGAATCAAGATTATGTGTCTTTCTAGCAACAACGTAGAAAAGTAGAAGTCTCTCTGCCTTTTTTGGTCTTTCTGAGAGGATGTAATAATCTAGGCTCTAATTTGTCCCAGCATTAAGTACTTACTAATCTCATTCTCTTTTAGAAAATCACTTAAACTAAGGCTTAAGTCACATTCAGTTAAAAGAATTTAAGATTCTTTTTGTGAAAGGATGGTACTGATCAGAAAATCTGCATTAAGCAGAAGTTTAGGCACTTAGTTTTTTTCTTCTATATATCTATACAAACAATTTTTTAAAAAACACAAAATGCAGGTTCTGAAGGAAACTGATTTAGCTGTGCTTCTTTTTACTAGTTATATTAACTTAATAAACATACAAATATAAGTGAATACAACCACTTACCGAGATTTTTAACTCTCTATTTCGCCTAACGTATTCTAAGAAAAGATCACGCCAGTGCAGATGCTATTCATACTACACAGAAGATGCAGAACATCGAGACAACAATTTGGCTAGGAAGTTCTCTCCTGTGCTTCATTTCCTACGGTGGCTGCGGCCTCTCCTTTTATTTTTATGGCTCTTGTAGCTGTAGTAGTTAGGTGATAAGCATCATTGAAGGCATAACAACTGCGCATCTCTCCAACACAGCATTATTCCCTGCTGTCTACACATGTGGAGGTTAGTACAAGTGATGAGTTAATCTCTTCTATAAGATAAAAAAAGGGGCATGCAGTATGAGTAAGAATGTGACGGGAATGCTCTTGGGAGCTCTTTTTCTGCTGTTTTTCCCCTTTTTGTTATACCTGTGACTGGATTTCTCCATGTTCTTTTTGTTTGGGTGAAGGTTAATGGACGACACTTGACAGTTGGCCAAAGTAGCCAAGGACTTCTGCCTTACACTTACAACCGATGTGCTGTGTGGGCAGAATCAGCCCCCAGGACTGACACAGAGGAACAAGAGAATTTGAAAAGGGCTGGCAAGCTTTGGGCTGGCTGTAGTCTTGCATGTTGTGAGAACACCCTGGTCTGTATAGAAAGCAGAATAAATTCAATGTCTTTATCTTTTTTTTTTTTATTTTTGTCTTTAGCTGTGGCTGTTTTTTTCCTTTTGGCTTGCTTTACTTATCATACTTTAAGCATGGATCTTTGTTTACAGAGAGGGGAATGAAGCTTTCAGTGCAAGAGAGCACTGTGCAGAGGCAGGCAGGTCCTCCCTGCAGTGCTGGCCTGTGGCAGTGCGACTAACTGGACTGCAAGTCTATTTCATGTCAGCAAGCCATCATACTCAGTAAGAAAAGTGTTCTTCCAAATCCAGTAAATTCTCCTCTTCTTTGGCCCTTGCCTGTTCCTTAAAATGTGCTAGCAAAACCAGTAATTTTAAACTAGTTTAATACCAAATATTACACACACAAACACACACACACACACACACACACACAAAGAGAAGTCTATTCTGTTTAAAAATAAGAAATATTAAGGTTCGGATCCAATCCCTAAGTAAGACTGATTTTTTTTTTTTATTAGGTTTCAATTTTTATTTTTTTTAATAAGGAAGCCTATTACATCTTCTTGAGGTAAATTAAAGGTAAAAAAAAAGTTTGTTTTTAACAGTAAGATTAATTACTTTTGTAAGTCACAGACTCTTTTTGTGGTTTATAGGTAGCATATTCTCCTTGATACAACCTGAAAAAAAATCTGATATCAACATGGAGTTTACTGGATAAAGTGATTCACAGAAAATAATAGAATGTAAAATTCAAAGTAACTGAGAATTTGCTTATGGCTGAGGAAGGTACATCTTTGCTTTGGACAGTAAGACTTAGCTGTTATGGCACGTGAATTAAGTTTACTATTTTGTGGTTTTACGAAGTTTTCGTTGTTGATACTTGCATTTGGACAGGCTTAATTATGAACTAGGAATGGGTTTCAGTTTGTTTGGGGGCCAGTGCCACAGCATATGCATGTACATGTATTTGTAAAAACCTGCAGATGATATGTTGCTTTGAATTAACCTAACAGAAATGTGACATATTACAGTGATCAGGTACCTGACAACAACTCTATGTGATATTAACCCAAGAAAAGGCATGCATGGCAACTTATTTTTTTCATGTAAAATATAAAGTATTTTTGATTATTTCATTAAATTAAATTAACTTTAACTGGCATAATAATTAATTTGATGTTATGGAAATCGCATCATAGTATTTCTCCAATCATACTCGCATCTGCAATTTTATACATAACAGAAGACTTGAAAAAGACCACCAGCAGTTTTACTAGTATTGTAAGCTGTTGCTGGTGTCACAAAAAGTTTCATCTTTATTATGCAACAGTGACTATTGGAAAGGGGTTCAGAATTTGTCTAAATCAAAGGTACACTTTGCAGTGCAGTTCCAATCATGTTATGAAACGTCTCTGTGCTTGGGTTACTGGTTTAATATATTTGTTATATTAAGAGCTGATTCTGCAGAAATAATCTCTGACATACTGGTCCCAGACGTTTGTGGTTTCTGGCAGCAGTGGCAGTCTGATCCTCATAGTAAAAGAGGTTAACTGACTTCATTACTGAGGAAAAATACCCATGAACAAAAATATCCCTGCCTTCTACATGAACACACGTCATTCTTACATGCTTTAGGGGACCTGACTAGCGAATTGTTTGTCAAGCCTCCAGTTTAATTTGTCTAGCTCCAGTTTGCATCTTCAACATATTTGCACACAGCTACAATGTTCCTCTAAAACCTGCTACCCCATTTTGCTAGATGTGCTGTATGAATAATGCAGAGAAGAAGCACAGGAAATAACTTGAATGAAACACTGCATTCTACGTACAGTAGCGGAATAGGATTTTTTGTTTAAACAGGAGTTGCATCTTTTAATGGAGCTTCAGAGTTGCTTTCCCACGTTTTTTTTTTCTTGGAGGGGGGGAGGGGCTGGTATGAATGTATGCTTCTGCACATTTCCTTAAAAGTGTAACACATCAGGTTATGGTTCACACAATTGAAGCAAACTGCTTGAAACAAGTCAGAAAGAAAAAAAGTTTTATCTTTACACTGATAGCTATATGCACTTTTTCTTCATTTTTTATCATCACAGGAGCCTAACAATTCACAGACGGCATCACATTTCCAAGGCAACCCTACAGTTTTATTTCATCAGCAATACTTTGGCTAGGTTTGACCTGATGATTAAGTCCGATGGCCTGTTTACAAGGGTTGTACGTTCCAGGTTTTCTGATTTTAGTTATGAAAGCTGCATGTCCAGTCTCTTTTACCAAACTGCATTTGCATCTTATATGCTTAGGAGGCTTAAAATCATGACTTTCTTATCACTAGAGGACAACTTGCTATGTATTCCTCCCCCACCTACCCTCCCCCAAAAAAGAAAGAAAAAAACTTGTGTCTTTCCAGTTCTAGTATTTTTTGCTTGCTTTTTGCACACGCACTGCTTTTAAGTCTTTTAATTCTCTCCTTCATGATCTGGTGTCAATCAAAACTCAAAAAAGTAAAATCAAGCTTGAGGAAGCAAATGCTTTTTATTTTTTCCTTAAGGAAAAAAAGGGATTATGGGAACCAAACTCAACTGTAATCTCCATAAACCATTTCTATGACTACTGCTCCTAATGGAAAGCTCTGTTCCATTTCTGAAATAATTTTTATTTGTAAAGTGAAATGTATAACACATAATAAAAGATCCTCTGAAGAACAATTATGCTGATTTGGTTTAACCAGGCCCAGAGCAAAACTGAGACTGTTCCTCAAGCCTTTTGAATGTTCACATATTTTTCTGGAACATTCAAACTGCTCTATACAAATATCTGCTACAAATCCAATGGAGCTGACAAGTCTCATTAGCCAGTTCCCACTCCAGGCAATCATGAACTCTGAGTGTTGCTGACATGATCCATTTATATACAATATTTATTTAAGGACAAAACTTTACATTTTCCTCAAGTTACCCTTTAACCAGACACTTGAAGGAAATGAATCAATACTTTGTAACACTTGTGGAATCAGTCTCTCAGGTTTATTCAAGCTGAATAACACATCATCTGGCAGACAAACTTTAAAGGACAATTTTGCAGCATGTTATAAGAATTATACTGCACTGGCTTCTAAGGGCTAGGAAGATTTAGAACTGTCTGGTCTGTCATTGAGGGAGAATAAGTTAGTAATACAAGGTATATGTGATTTATCGAGTTAAACTCTCAAGGTGTTATCTATTTTTATGTGTTGTGCATACATTTTAAGTGTTGTGCAGCATTTCCAGACATGCTTAGCTAGCATTTCCAGGCTTTTATTGTATGAGTGAGGGTAACAAAGAGAAGAATGACTTGAAGATCTTGTGAGTTATTAACAGGAAAATGAGATTGGAAGTATGCATATAGTTAGGTAAGAACTACTGCCATGTGTTTTGGCACTGGGCTACAGGACAAACCGGACTCTGGCTAAGCAATCTGCCTGGTATCTAAAGCTCTTCGCTTTTAAGTAATAGACAGCACAAGCAGTTAGCCGGAACTCAGTTTGTCCTATGTACTTCTTTAAAGAATCACAGAACAGCTGAGGCTGGAAGCTCTAGAGACCATCTAGTCCAACCTCCCCTGCTCAAAGTAGAGTGACCTAGAGCAGGTTGCTCAGGCCTATGTCCAATTGTGATTCGAGTATCTCCAAAGATTGGTATTCCACAATCTTTCTGAGCAAATTGTGGCACTGGGGAAGGATCACCACCCTTGTTCTCCTGGGGAGGCTGAAGTCCCCATGAGGACAACGGCCTGCAAACAAGAGGCTTCCTCCCATTAACAGAAAAAGGCCTCACCTATTCCTTTCTGATCTGGCGGTCTGTAGCAGACATCCAGCACAATATTGCCCCCTCTGGTTTACTCTCTACTCCTAGAAACCTAGAAACTCTCATCTGGCTTGGGATCTGTCCCCAGGCAGAGCTCTCTCAAGTAACTGGCCAGTCCTGCTCCTCACTGTCCTGGTCCGTGCATCCTAAACAGCCCGGATCTGTCCTCACCAGCACTCCAGTCGTGTGAGCTATCCTGCCGTATCTCTGTGATCCCAACCAGAGAGTAAACCTGCAGCTGCACACAAGAGCTCTAATTTCTCTTTTCTGTTTCCTAAGAGGTGTGTATTAGTGCACAGACACTTCAGAGCGCCCTGCCAGGCTGATTTCCACCAGGATCTGAGAGAGCTTCTTGAACACTATTAATGGGGAATGTGTAAAAAAGTGTGGCAAAAAACTTTTGGGAGAGACAAAAGGCCTTCCAAAACATTTATTCAATACATATCACATCACCAAGTTCCTCTTAGAAGCACTTTTAATGCTGTCATGCCTAATTAATATCACAGAATTGAACGATCTCTCTTTTCTTCTAGTAAAGAATTAAACAATTGACTCATATTTTCAAAAATTCTAGGTGCTTGTGCTTTCTATGGATTTCAGTTAGATTTGCATATGCTCAGTGCATCTGAGAACCACTAACTTGCTTTGTTTTCAGACATGCTGACATGGAGGATGCTGTGAAAGTAACTAAGCTGCCTTTTTTACATGCACATCGGTTAATTTATCTCCTGTCTCTGTCAAAGAAGACTGAACAGGAAAGCCACAAGTTACATGTGAAATGCTTTCAGGGATACAGCACATCTTTTAGAAGTACTTATCCCCATTGTCCTGTTCATTTCAGTTGTGACCTAAGTCTAACACTTCTCTTATGAAATCTAATGTTAACTATGAGCAAAATTCCAATTTTCATATGGAGTTTGGATATATTGAACTTTTCAGTAATGGCAAGAGCTTTTCAAAATAAAATCTTCTTACAAATCTTTTCCTATAGAAGCATGGCCTGAGATATTTTCAATATCCTAGCAAATAGCTTCTACCTTGAGCTAGAAAGATTTACTGAAAAGACTTTTATATTCTGAAAACTGTAATAGACAGATAACAGAAGTAGGTAATTCAGTGACTTCTGAAAACAGTTTCATGATGGGCCTGGTCCTGTAAGGAAAGAATGTCCCGGTGAAAAAAGTTCTGATCTCTCTGGGCCAGCTCCCATTCCCCACCCCCCACCCCCCCAGGGTTATAAAGATACAGAAACTGCTTGTAATTTGTGAGAGGAATTTTAACAGCAGAGGAAAGCTATCTGCCGATATAAAAGCTAACGAACTGTTCCTGCTAAGGCTGTGTCCCTCCCTGTGTTGCCCCTCTTGGAAAGAAGAGTTACCAGAGCATACCTACCTGTAACGGAGGCTCATCCTAGTGACATCAGTTGGATTTTCAGCTGCAGTTCTGTCCACACCTAAGCCACAGAGGTCTCACCACTGACTTGAAAGCAGAATGGGACCACTAGAGTGCAGGCAGAACGTAGTCCCTGTTTGTTAGAAAAATTAAAGTGTTTAAGCAAGAGTTTAATCTGTTTTTTATTTCCTTCTATTGTGAAGTTGTAATGTTGTATTTGTTGCAGTAAAATAACAGCTGTACTCTGCAGGAAGGAGTCCTTATTAAGCACAAATATCTGTAAGAATCAAATGCAACATGATATTTATTAAATAAACACCTTGTGGTACAAACAAGCCTTTATTTTCAAACATGATCCAGTTTAAAAGTTTGCCTTAGAATCACAATTTAGATTCTTGCTGATTTTTCTAAGATGCTTTGTGGTTTTCTTTCCCGACAGATTTCGGTGTAGACTAGGAGAGAATCCAGTTACGGTACACGTAGTACGCAGCGAGGTGTCCACCCGCGGCCGCCCGGCTGCTGCGCTCCGCGCAGGGGCTGCGCAGCGGCAGCGCCNAGGTAAGCGGTTCGCTTCCGTCCGTCCGGTCCGCGGGCTGTGCGCGGGAGCGGGTGCCGGCGTTACGAGGTGCCCGGCCCGGCTGCCCCCCCGGGCGGTCCCTGGCGGTCCCTGGCGGTCCCCGGCGGGCCGAGTCCCCGGCGGGGCGCCGTGGGGCCTGGCCCGACGGCAGAGCCGGGTTGTTACAGCGAGGGAGGCGCGATGGTGCGAGTGTGCTGGGGACGTGCGCTGGGAACGCTCTCTGCAAGTCGGTTCTGCTTATAACAAATGTCCTTGTTTTTCCTTTTTCTTGGGAAAAGTGGTGTGTAAGTGAACTCAAGGAGTCCTGCTTCATCATCTTCTGGAAGACAGCATTTTGGTTAGCCTCCTGTGTTTAGGAACTCTGTAGCTGGGCTTCATATTTTAGAAAGGGTCATGCTTTCACTTAATAATATATTGGATTTGCATTTACAGTAGGTTATCGGAGTGTAAAAAAAGACTTACACTTTACATGAACTGGTCTAACCTCAATACTTACAAAGCATTTATGGTAGTTCTGCTCATTTTGTATAGGGACAGTTGTTGGGATGAGCCAGAGTGTGACAGCAGGCCATTACTGGCGGTGCGTTTTCTCAGATGTGGTGATGGGATAGGTACAGGCAGGCGTCTTAAATGACCTCTTCTTGCATGGATGGCAAGCGTACTGCATCCGCACTTGGAAGCGATACTAGATAAATTTCTTCATTTGTAAAGGTTTTACCCTACATAAATAATTGTTCTGGTTCAAAAACAGAATTTCGTGAATCAGGCTAATTAAAGTAGCACTTCTCACTTTGGCTTGTCCGGCATTGTTTTCCGCAATCTTGTAGCAGTGGTGTCCTTAATACCATTGGCTTGCCATTCTTTCCATTTTTCTCATTCTGTGCCTTCTTTCTTACTAGGGTTGGAGTTTGGTATTTCTGATGTTGCGGTCCAATACTCCATTCTGCTTTGCACCTGGAACCCTAATTCTGACAAGTCATAAGTGACTTGTAAAACTCTAGTAAATGCCTTAGAAACAAAGGCACTGTCATCTTAACTCATAGCTTTAACCTGAGAGTCTTCAAATGCTACATGTCACAGATATTACTGTAAAAGAAAGTGAAAAAGGAAATGCTCTCTATTTTAAACTTTGTTTTGCATATTTAGCACCGAACTGTATATCTAGTTTCGTGTTTCGGTCTTCCTTCTTAATTTTTAGAAATTGCCCAAAGATTTGAACGCTACTGGGAGAAGGTTGTATGCTCTCTTTTTCTTTTTTTTTTTTTCTTTTTTTGCATGGATTTGGGCACACGTGTGAGACAATACAAATGCCTTAAACGTTAAGAGGTTAGTTCTATATGATTTTTTGAATATACTGTCTGTACACCACCTTTTTGCCTCAGAAAGATATATTTGAGATTCAAATTTCAGGAAAGATCTTCAGGAATGGCTGAAGGTATGTAGCGTCTTATGTACAGGGCACAGGGTGTGTGATGGAACTTCTCAGCCTGAGCAAAGATGGTGCAGGGACAATATGAGAGATCTGCAGAACCATGGATCTAATGGAGTGATCACATTATGATCTCATTGGTGTAAGAACTAACCGGCCATTGGTTTGGGATACAAGTCTATAGCAGGCAAAAGAGAGCAGACCTGTGAAACTCGTAGTCAGAAGACATCAAATGCAAGAATTCTGCATGTGTTGAAAGGGGAATTAAGCTACTTGGAAGAGAGGTCCACCGTGGTTTGCTAAACAGACACCTGGCCCAGGAAATCTTCAGAGTTCAAAAAAATACCTTAAGGCTAAAGAATTTTAGAAGAGAGATATTCTGTATACTTGTGCTATTTTTATTGTTATCTGAAAGTCAATTTATGGCCACTGCTGGTTACAGAATAGAGGGCTACATGGATGTTACTGTTTTCTTTTAGTATATACAATTGAATTAATTGAATGAAGTATACTTATCGCCAATCTAACTAATAAGCTGTAGAGAATAATCCCGTGAGTATATACTTCCAGGAGCTCAGGGACTGCTGAGAAGAACCTATCTCACAGAATCACAGAATATCCCGAGTTGGAAGGGACCCATAAGGATCATCGAGTCCAACTCCTGGCACTGCACAGGTCTACCCAAAATTTTAGACCATGTGACTAAGTGCACAGTCCAAACGCCTCTTAAATTCAGACAGGCTTGGTGCAGTGACCACTTCACTGGGGAGCCTGTTCCAGTGTGCAACCACCCTCTCAGTGAAGAACCTCTTCCTAATGTCCAACCTAAACCTCCCCTGCCTCAGCTTGACACCATTGCCACGGGTTCTATCACTGGTGATTAAGGAGAATAGGTCGGCGCCTGGCCCTCCACTCCCCCTCGCAAGGAAGTTGTAGACTGCGATGAGGTCTCCCCTCAGCCTCCTCTTCTCCAGGCTGAACAGGCCAAGTGACCTCAGCCGCTCCTCATACGTCTTCCCATCTAGGCCCTTCACCATCTTCGTCACCCATCTCCTCCATCAGCTTTTTGCACTGAGACATAAAAATGGGAGAAGGTGGAGTTTCTTGCCTTCAGCAGTTCCTCTTTTCTTTTCCTTACTTCTGAAAATAACTGGGTTGTATTTCTCTTTCTTTCATTGGCTCAGCACTCAAATCACTTTTTTACCGTACGCTTGCAAAGAATTGGAATACAGGAGGGTGTATCGCCACTGATCATGGGTATGAAGTGCACATAATTGCAGGATTCTCCGTCATGCTCCTTCTCATAAAAACCTCACTGCCTGCCGCTGCTGCTGATAATGACTTTCCCAGGCGCAGCAAACTTATTCCAACAAATAAGTAAGAAACAATAAAAGTTCTGAAATGAATTGTATGTGTTACTTTGGTTTGGGAAAGCTAGGTGGGGCAAGGTTGGAAATTGTTTCTACAAACTCAAAGGCCCACGTCCTCAGTTCATATTTGAAAACCTTTGCATGCAGTCTTTAATTTACCAGGTCTTTCTCTTTTTACTACAAACAGTAAAGGCCTTATTTTTTCTAATAAGGATATGATGTTGGATGTTTCCTTGTCAGTATGATATGGAGTCTTTCAGCTCTGATACACTGCTGTTCTTAGCTTTTTCTGTTAGCAGCATATATATACCATTTAAAAATTTTCTTTGTACATGAAATGTAAAAATGAGATAGCTGGAAATAGAGCAGATCAACCTTCTCTGTTGTTAGTATTTGATATGCTGTATTAAGGCTTTAAGACTTTACAGAGACTGTCCAGAGGAGCAGATTTTAACAGTTCCAGACTTGACAGCTACATAAGAAATTTAGTAAATAATTAGCCACTTTGGTGAACAATATAGGCAATGCTATGCTACTCTATGTTCTTGCAATACACTGCTGTTGTTTCTGAACATAAGTTTTTTTATTTTTTATTTTTTTACCTAATACTAGACTTTGTTAGGAGAAGAGTGATGTTTTCATACATAATTGTATTTGTAAAACAATTTACTAAAGCTACAGTACTAGATTCCGGTAAATAAGAAGTGTATATATTATAGGAGGTCTTTTTAACCATATTACATGGTCTGTTAATTGGATGCTAAACCTGCAGGCATCAGCCTAATGTTTGTCTGTGTGGGTTAAGTGAGGCCATCACAGAACAACTTAATGTGTCAGAGTTTGGCTTTTACATCGGATTTTTTCATGTAGACTTTCAGGTATTTATAAAATAGCAATGCTTCAGCAAACTATAATATACCTAGCTCAGGATTTGGTTCTAAACAGTAATCAGTATCATAATTCTAGTGCTGCCTTCAATAAAATCTTATATCTTAAGTTATCTGCATTTTGTAAAATAAGTTTGTGTCTAATATTTAGATTTGTATGACAAAATGCAGTACTTTGTGCATTTGGCCAGTTTTTCATTATGTTTTTGTTCTTTTGCTTTTTTTTTTTCTCTCATAGATAGGTGGCATGTTGGGGAGAAGTGCCTTGCACCTTGTCCTGAAAATGGGAAACTGTATGAAGGAACAATATCATCTATTGAAAAGGACAAGAATGGAAAATCATTTGCTATTGTATCATTCTTGGAGTCTGAAGAAAAGAAAATACTAATATCTAAGCTCTGTAAAGTTGAAGCCAGTAGAGGTCCCTGGAAGAGTATAATATTTGATGATGGTGATCTGGAAAAGCCTTATTTTCCTGACCAAAATCTTCCGTCTTCAGCAGTTGCTTTTAAGTTATCTGACAATGGTGATTTTATCCCGTATACAATTAATAGATACCTACGTGATTATCAAAGGGAAGGAGCCCAGTTTCTGTATGGACACTATGCTAATAAAAGGGGATGCATTCTTGGAGATGATATGGGCCTTGGAAAGACAATACAGGTATTTTTTTTTTTTTTTTTT
>VXAA01001798.1:234691-247969 GCA_013399115.1 Anseranas semipalmata
TTTTGGTTTTCTTTTTTTTTTTTTTTTTTTCAGTGCGTTATCTGTGAGGTGTAAATTTTTATTTTTTATTTATTTTTATTTTTTTTATTTGACTTATTTAAGAAAAGCCACCTGTGTGGAGCTTAACCTCTCTTTCCTGGCATGAAGTTGGAGGAGCCAGGATGTGACTATTCAGGACGGTACTTAGGGGCAGAAGCCGTTGCTGATTTAAGATTAGCCCCTAACATGCCACAAAACTGGGATGTGAGCACTTTTAGTGTAAGGCTAAGTGTAAGTGGGTAATTACAGTAGTTAAAATGTTAGTGTTTGTTTCATGTCAAATGTATTTTAAGGATTGATACCCGTGCGTCACAAAGGTAATCTGCACTGCAGAATGCTAAAAGTACATACACCTCTTATCTGAGTGTAGGTCTTAAAATGCGTTTCTCCTTTTTTCCTGGAAACAAATAATTTGACTTTAATGGGAACTGGAAGAAGAAGCCACACTTACTCCCCTATCTGGAAAAGTGCTTAGATGTTCCATGTTATTTTTATCACTCTGTTGGAAGTACAATTTCTGATGAAAGGACAAAGTATAGCCAGATTTTTCCATTTTGCTTTGAATAAGCGTGGCCCCAAATAATACATTTGTTTTATTAAAATTAGGGTGGTTTTGTTTGAAACAATTCTCTTTAATCTATCTGGTTTTAATTTATCACGGTGAATCCTACGGTGACTAATCTTTGTCCGTCTCTCATTGCTCCCCCCGTGTGTGAAGTGCCAGCTCATTCCTCCACTGGCAAATACAGGCTGTAGTGTCTGTCGCGCTTACATTTAGGAGAACATCAGCTGACACGCTTCAGTGCACAGCAGCTTGTTCTGTAGCAAAACATTTAGAGAAATAAGTAAGCTAAATCGGCAAAACTTGTTTGGATAGAGCATTTAGAGGTGTGTTATGGATGCGCGGAGCTGCTGCTGATCTGTTAATGTAATAATTAAAACTAAACTGGATCCATTTACCTTGTGCTTCACCTAATCTTGGCCACATTTCTTGTCCGTGGCAGCTTAAGAACTCAGTAGTTATGCGAGAACTGCAAATATCCGATTCAATATTGTTGAAGCATCAATATAAGATAGTAGCAAATCAGAAAAAAAAACTGAGTTTTCTTGCTTCTACATCTGGCATTTCTTGAATCTCATAGCAGATTCTGTGATGACCAGCTCATGCTCGTCATACAGTGACTGTGTGTTCCTTTGTAGAATTTGGGGACAATGTTATGTCTTTAAAGCACAGTGTCAAATTTGCACAAGAAGGGTAGAGTTGTTGAAGAATATTTTACATACTCCTTATTAAAACACAATATTTATGTTCTTTGAGCGCAGTGTGGGAAAGCAGTTCGGAAGATATGAAGTAAAGATGAGTTCACTTGTTTAGTACAGATAACTATGTACGAAAGAATAAGTATTAACTAAACTTCATCAAATACCACCTAACTGATTTAGTGTTATAGAAAATTTTGCTTTTGCTTATCAGTTGGCTGAATCTTACCATTTCTAAATTATAGGATGATATCTTAGACAAAGACTTTTCTGTAGGACTTTTGCAGTGTAATGTTCTTTCTACTTCTGAACTGTTTTTTTGCTTAAATTGGCTTGAGTATATGGCTCTTTCTTTTCAAGCTGAAGTGGAAGCAAGTGGAATAATGTTGTTTTTAATATGATTGCAGTAAATTAAAGTTTCTTGTCAAAGCCTTTAGATTGCTTCCTGCTTTATCTGAAAGAGCCAAAGGTTTCTCAGCAGAGTTGCCCTTTCACAGCCTTTGCTGTTGTTACAAATTTGTGATGCATAATTCTTCCAAAAACGAAGGATTTGGAAGGCACATGCAGATTTTGTTTGATTGAATTTTGTTTTTATTCTTGACAGGATTAAAAAAGATACTAAGGTCAAACAACATGTGCTAACTTGCAGCAGCCTCCTAGTCTCAGTTTATACGAAACATTATGCATTAAAATGTTTTTCTTCCATATATCTCTTTTCCACCTATGTGATGGGTTTCCCTGTCTTCTGCTTGTCTAACATCTAACTCTAATCTAAAAATATTCTTCTCAGATATTTTTCAACCAACTTTGTGCTCTTGGCTCCTCCCCACCTTGTCATAGGAGGGAGGAGAAAGTACACTTTTAAAAAAAAAAAATAAAAAAAAATTCATCAGCTGACAGCTTTACTTGTTTCTTGCTGGGAGCAGCTGTGAAAGAGCTGGCTGTCCCGAGTCAAGGAGCCTGCTGAACTTTCAAAAGAAAGGCACCTCTCTGAGGCACCTGGTTCTTGCTGCTGCTTAGCTCCATGGATGTCATTTATCCCAAGTCGGTTTTACAGATCGGAATGTTCTGGCCAGATACCTCTGTCTTCTGTCTGTTTTGGATTGCCATGGGAGCAGCTGGGTATAACCCTGGCTAGGATGTTTGTCCCCACTGTGCTATATTGCAATAAGTGTCTTCTCATAATCAAAGGGAAATAAAAATCATCATGGCTGGCTTGGGGCAGATGAGTGAATACGGGCTTAAACACGACAGAAAGAATTGTTTTTGAAGCTAACAACAGGAATCTGAAGGAATGGAACATACAGAGAAATGTAACTTCTAGTTTAAACCTCGTCTTCCTTTTGCAGGAGTAGGGTTGGAGTTTGGTTAGCAAGTATCTCTTCCTTCTGTTTCCTCATCCAAGACTCATGTGTCCTCCATGTCCAAGAAAATTGCAAGACATGCCTCATTGCTTCCTGTCTCCTTTATCATTTCTTCTGTAGTTAAGAGACTTTTCCACTTAGATAAAGAAAGAGCAATTAAGTGGCCATATAAATTCAGGATTCTTCAAGGGGTCTGGTTCCCATTTTAAAAACTGAGATTGATTTAAAACAAAATAAAAAAAATGTAAATATTATACATAATTACAATATATATATAAAAGTATTAAATCCCATCTAGGATTTTGTCCAAAATGTTTATTTTCAGTGGAACTTTTTCATTTTCTGTTTGCATTTTTATACATAATTACTGAGAATTGTTTTCTTTCTTAAGGTCATTTCATTTTTGGCTGCAGTGTTGCACAAAAAGGGAACACGTGAGGATATTGAAAACAATATGCCAGAATTTTTACTAAGGACAATGAAAAAAGAATCAAAGTATAGCCCTAAGAAGGTACAGCTTTTAATTATAAACGTTTAAGGATTTTTGATAAAAGGCAATAGTTGTTTTTTGTTGTTGTTTGTTTGCTTGCTTTAGGAGTTTATGTATATTCATTTTCAATGTCAAGTTTATTTGGTAGATTAGGGGTTCACGGCCTTTCTTGGAAGGGTTAGGGAAGCCTTCAGTTTTCCAGATAGTCATAGTGCATTATCTAGCTGTTACCTAATCTGCTAATACTGTCAATCAGTACTAATGTAAAACATTTGGAAATATCTGGGTGAGATTTGTGGCTAAAGTACTTTGAAAAAGTCTTTGTCAGTGAGCAGAAAATGATAGTTTTGTGTAATTGTGTTCCTAAACTACAAGAAGTGTGTACATATAAGAGTGGATATATTAATAGTATTTTTAAATATCTAAGACAAATGCAAGTCTTTGGAAAATTTATTGCTAATACTCTTGTGACCTTGCCTGCTGTCTTGAATGACTAACGTGATGTCATAAGTAGGGCTGACTGATAATCTAGGTAATCAAATACAGTTACAGCAAATAGCGATGTATGTAAAAATTCAGTGTGAACAAGAGAAATGTGAAGATCGTTGGTAATTTTACCATCAGAGGACCCATGCGATTTCTGTTTTCCGTTGCTATTTTTATGTTATTGGAATTACTGGAATATTTGACTAGCAGAATGATTTGTATGACTGTAGTTCTGTGAATAATGGTTACGGGTTCCCTGGGAAATACAGGCAGGGAGGAGGAGGTGAATGGATAGCCCTTTATGTGAGAAAACAGGAGTGCTTCTGACTGGTTATAAGAGAAGAAGAATTCTGCTTCGGGGACAGTTAAGTATTGGAACAGGTCACAGAGAGAGGTTGTGGACTTCCCCACAGCATTTCACTCTTCCCTGGAGTGTTTTCAAGACCTGAGTGGGAAAAGCCCTAAATGATCTGGTCTGAATTCAGTGTTGCCCCTGCTTTGACCAGAAGGTTGGACTAGAAACTTCCTGAGGTCCATTCCTACCTCACTGGTTTTATTTTTCTATGGTAATAAATGAGTTATATGGGTTGTCTTAAATTTTTAAACCTTTTTCGACGCTTTCTGTTTTGAAGTCATGTATTGATTGGAATTATGGATTGAAGGAAGCTGCTTAACTTCCCCATTCTTCTATTTTTTCCATCTGTAAAACCTTAAATAGTATATGGATATAGATGCTGTAACAAAGCAATGAGATGGTATATCATGTCTTATTGCAGTTAATAGAGTATAATTTGAATAAATACCAGTACTACTTTAGGTATTTTTTTATAGCATTACAGTGATTTTTTTTTTCTGTAGTATTTACACACTCAGTAAACACATTACTTTTGAATTTATATTGACTGTTCAGGTATTTTCTATACTGTGCTTTGAAGTGACAGAATTAAACTGTTTAAACTATGAAGTAGTAAAATAAATCTTGAGATTTCAGTGTTCCTTATTGAGAAAGTTATGTGTTGTAGATTTTCCAGTAATACAATAACAGCTATTTGTTTTCAGACTTTCCTCATAGTGGCCCCTCTTTCAGTGCTGTACAACTGGAAGGATGAGTTAGACACGTGGGGGTACTTCAAAGTCTCTGTCTTACACGGCACTAAAAAGGATGATGACTTAAGTCGCATCAAGCAGGGGAAATGTGAAGTTGCCCTTACAACATACGAGACACTTCGCCTGTATTTGGATGAATTTAACAGGTAATGCTTTTAATGTATCTTTCTACACATGTAACTTTAACTGTCTGTTTTATTCTGCATTGTTCCTTGCAAGTACATATTCTATCTCTGTGATCTATTTACTGTTAAATTCAATGACTCATTGCATGGAAGAAAAGAATCCCATTTAACTATCTTCAGAGAGTTTACCCTATACTATCTTTGTAGTGGGATGCTTGGGAGAAGTAAGTGTTTGAATAGTTTTCATAAACCTAGTCTTTGCTGCTAACCCATTCATGAAGTGTTCTCTAACAACTGCAGGAATTGCCTTCCCGAAAAACAGTGGTAGCTAAAAGATATGCAGAAGATATTTCTATCTTTCAATACAGCTTAAGGAAAAAGAGTTCCGGAATTTTTTAGCAAATGTTCACAAGGTATTTTCTTCCTTATTTGCATTTTTCACCAGCTTGATGAAGTTCCTGAGTCCTAAAAACTTTGAGATATAAGGCTATGTGTGTGTATGGTTTTAAATATGTGAGGGACTTAGCAGAATCAGAGTCTTTATGAGAGTAGATGAGAAGTCCTCCTTTATTTGCCCCATGGCAGCCAGTATTTTAAAATGAGGAGTTTTTACCTTTCCTTTTGTTATGTTCAGGAGTACTTAGCCTTTCACCTGGTCCTAGTGGTCCTCTTTCCCTGTTTCATCTTGGAAGTAGGGTACAAGCTGCGTGACCAGCTTTATTAGTAGTAGCAGCCTGCCCTTACAGCTAGTGTTGTCACTGGCTCTGCAGACCTTCTCATGCTAGGTGATGGGAAAAGTCCAGAGCCTCAGAGAATGTCCTGCTGTTCTGGACAGCCATCGCCAAGACAATCTCATCTCCAGATTGGTCTGTGCGCAGGTCTGAAAAAGAAGTGCAGATAGGAGAAGACTAAAGGAGTTACGCTAGCAGTATCCTCTTTTCTTCCTGTTGTCTTTCTGAGGGACTCTTCAGGCTTGGGCATTGAATAGCCAGTGGCCAGGAAATAGGTCTATGTGCGCAGCCCATGTCACACAGCAGGTCCTGTATGTGAATAAATGAATTGCTTCAGTGTATGGATTTACCAAACTGTTTCTGCAGAGCATGCGACTAGGTGGACATATGATATTCTTTTGACCCTCTGAAAGGCAATGTGTCATGCTTAGCTAGAATGATGGACTGGCCTCAAACTGTTCCTAAATAACTAATTATCATTAATGATGGCTTGATAAGATTTTTGTTTTCAAACACTTTAGTTGGCTTTCAAGCTTTTATAACAGGTCAGCTGTGAAAGCTCTTTGTAGCTAATTTCGTATCTTTGAGTTAGCCAAGCTTTAGATTGGGTATATAGCAGTTCTGTAAAGAGACAGAAAGAATACATAGATTCTATTCTGCAGGTAAATCATCATAATGAGAGATTAAGTTGAAGGAGCTATTGTAAGTTCACCTGTTATGCTCCTTTCAGAAACTCAGTTATTAGCAGACTTGAGGAATGTAAGAAGTTCGGATATGAGTATTTAGCGGGCATCAAAAATGTTACAAGATCAGTTTTTGGAATAGTAGTCTAAAATGGGTAAGACCTGCTCAGGATAGAGGTTTCCTTCTAAATGTGACTGCTTCAGCTTTTTGCTGCTTCAAGTAACATCAAGAATTTAATCTGAAATACTCATTCGTGTATATAAAGCAATCTCATAAAGTTATTAAATTTCTTCCTAGGAACTTGATGATTTAAAATTAATATCACAATATACAGTTCATTTTACCTCCAAATTTTATACTTGAACAGGTTGCAAAGTATGATGCAGTCCCTGCTCCTGCAGTTATATGCCTCTTGGTCTCAAAATCACGAAATTCTAAAGCTTCTCTGCCATATTGTTGTTGTATAGATATTGAAGAAGTTGTGTGATGCTTTCATGCAGGAAACTGTGCAGTTAGAAATGCCTTCAGTTTATTTCTAGTTACAGTGGGTAGTTTTTTGAGGAAATAATGAAGCATGCTTGTGTTAATCGTGGTTCAGAAGTTCACAGTAAGACATTTATTCATTTTTTCTAAATCTTTCTTATGAGTAGAATTAGTGCTAGTAAGATGTGCTGGACTGATTGCTCCAGAGATGGAAAGCTGCTTTCTTCACAGAAAACATTTGATACAGTTGACAGTAGTTCATCTATTTGTTTTGGTAGTTCAGCCATTATATTTAAGTATGGCAACTGAATTTACTAAACAGACAGAATATAAGGAAACTGAATAGTATAATACAATGTAAAATAAGAAAACAAAACAAAAAAAATACATATTTTTTGACTATAATTATCAGGGCTATATGTGTGACTGATGTCGTTTATGTGGGTTGATGGGATACGTAGTTTCAGCTAAGGCAGTATTTCTTCTTGCTCTGCAGTGTACAGTGGTCTGCTGTCATCGTGGATGAAGCACACAGAATCAAGAATCCAAAGGCTCAAATAACTCAAACCATGAAGTCCTTAAAGTGCAGTGTTCGCATAGGCCTTACTGGAACCATTCTTCAAAACAATATGAAGGAACTTTGGTGTGTTATGGACTGGTAAATAAAATCTTTTTTTTTTTTTTTTTAATGGTTAAACACCTGTGTCTTAACTATGCAGTGGATTGGGATAGAGCTGGATTTGGACCCATCTCTGTCAAACAAAAAAGTACAATGTTTTTGTGAGAATGTAAGTATTTTTCCATACACGTATTGGAAGAAAGCTCCTGCTAGATCCACTCGTTTTGCAGGAATTTAATAAATTTGGAGTTCTTACCTTCCTTCTCTAAGGAATTTGGGAAGCACTTAAAAATTTTTTTCCCTTCCTTTATCTTTCTTTTCTAAGTATGCTTTTTTTTTTTTCTCTCTCTGCTCCACAGAGTAGGTTGAGAATGGTTATACAGCTTTGAACAACATCATGTCTTTGTTTTGTCCAATATGTGCAGGTCATTCTGACTTACTTGGAAGTTGAAAGTAATAATATTTTGCTGTTTTTCAAAATGCACAAGTACGGATATTTACAAAGCAGCAGTCTTAATCCAGGGAAACTTCTGAGGGAGAGGTGGAAATAATTCTAGATACAGATTCAAACATAGAAGCCTTGCTGGGGATACTTTACAAAGGAGGAACAAAGCAAACATGCTTTAAATTTAAGGAAATACAGGCTGAAGCAAAATGTCAGGAAAAGAAAATCTTTAACACTTAGCTTAGTGTTACATCTGGTCCATTCAAACTATGCTGATGTTGTTGATGCTGATGTTCCAGCATCATAGTGCTGCCAATGATTACTAAATTCATGTTCCTGTTGGGTTTCTTGAGATTTTATTCAGTAAATTGGAAAATCTGTATAATCTGTTTTTAATAAAAACAGTAAAAATTGAAAATGTGACTGCCTAGCTCTCTTTTTAGGCTCCTAAACAGTAGCAGCCTTATAGTTTAGAGGTTCTATATACTTGTGACTTCTGAGCTTTAGATTTCTGGAGGTGGCATGCCTTTTCCTAAGGGGAATCTCTTTAACATTTGAGGATCACAATAACTGATCCTCAAATAAGTGGTCTCTCTCTCTCTTTTTTTTTTTTTTTTTTTTTTTTTTTTTTTTAAACAGGGCTGTACCAGGACTTTTGGGTAGTAGAACGCATTTCAAGAAGAAATTTTCTGATCCAGTGGAGCATGGCCAGAGGCACACTGCAACTAAAAGAGAGCTAGCAACAGGTCGTAACGCCATGGCAAAGCTAGCAAGAAAAATGTCTGGCTGGTTTCTGAGACGTACTAAAGTGCTTATCAGTGATCAGTTGCCAAAAAAGGAAGACAGAGTAAGAGTGCCTGTACATTTCAAATATAATGCTATTGAATATATCTCTTTTGTTTTTGTTCTTTTCTCTCTTTCGTCATGTCTCTACTAGTTCATGGTTTCCTTTGGACTTATGAATTTAAGAAGAATCTGGAGCGTTGAAAAAAATGCATATGCAGTAGTGTTCTTTGTTCACATAATTACTATGATTTTGTGTTGAAATGGAGTTAATCAAGCATGAAAATGCTCAGCTAGACTTCTTACTAGTGATTTTATACATTCATTTTATGTGCACTTTTATACTTATCTTTGCGAACCCAATGAAATATGTGTAAATATCTTGAAATGTGATGTAGGACTTCTGAATTTGCAACTTGATACATTGTACATAGAACAATTTGCTTTTAATCTTTTTTTAACTCTCATTGTCAATCATTAAGTAGAAGAAAAACCTCCAAACTAAAGATAATTATTAATAGGTCTGTAATCCTGTTCATCTAATGCTATTGCAAACATCATATAAAGCAATAATACTTTATAGCTAAGAGTTTTGATTAATTCTTATTATATATATTTCCTTCTAAGTAGATGAATGTGTTAATTTGCAGGTGTTTTTGTTTTCAAAATTTGGTATTTGTTCTTCATCCATAGATTATAATAATGTCCTCTAAGCTACCTTCTAAAGGAAAGATTAACACAAATGTCAGTCAGTTGCCTTTCTAAATCTAGCAGGTTTTATTCTTTTCATTCTCTTGTTAATGTGAGTATATGTTCAAGTTACTGCTGTATTATTATAGCTCAGCATGGTGCTGTTGCTTTGTGGGTGGCCTGGGTTAGGGAATGATCTTGGGATTTCTGTCTCCTGCTGGCTAAGACTAAAGATGTCATGGAGATGCCACCCATGGTCTCTGAGAGGAGGGATAAGAGTTTTGGCCATAGTACTATATAGATCCTTGCCTTCCCAGTGCTTACTCTGTTTGTGCTGGCTGTGGTAGTGCCCTGCAAACAGCTAGTGCCTAAAAAGAGGAAAGAAAGGGCAAATTAAGCAACTGGCAAAGTAGAGAATTCTTAATTCCAATTATGCATTTATCTCTCTCACTTTTCCTTCCTCCTCCTATCCTTCCACAAAAGCCCTACTGAAGGGTTTATAGAAACCTAATGGCAGGTTACAGAATCACAGAATCATTTAGGTTGGAAGAGACCTTCAAGATCACCCAGACCAAACCATGACCTAACACTAACAAGTCCTCCACTACACCATGTCACTAAGCTCTACATCTAAGATGTAGTTACTGTAGCTTGACGTTAATAGTCTTTCTAGAATTTTGGGAGGGGATAAGACAATTTTACATACATTTTGGTTACAGCTTCATACTATTTTTGTGTCAAAATGCAGATTTTTTTTCTTTTCATTTAGGGTAGAATAACTTCCTATAACTATTTGACCAAATATATTATTGTTTTCTACTTTACTTGCAGTGTTCTGTGCTTTATGAATTTGATGCAGTGCTCTTTGCTCTTAATTGTTTGCTGCACATAATTGTATTTTGGGGGTTTTCGCTTTGGCAGATCGTGTACTGTTCCCTGACAGAATTCCAGAAAGCAATATACCAGGCTGTGCTGGAGACGGAGGATGTGAGCTTAGTATTACGAGCTGGAGAGCCCTGTAGCTGCAACAGCGGCCGTAAAAGGAAGAACTGTTGTTACAAAGTAAGAATTTGCATTGTCTGAATTTTAGAACATAAGTCTTTCTGATTTGAGCAGTAGATGGATTTTCTCAGTAGGCTCTCTGGTGATGATGAGCAGATTGAAGTGGCTGCCTGGCATTAGTTTGGGAAATCCCAGCTAGAAACACTGGAGATTACATCGTGGTAAAGTTAGGGATTATAGCAAAGCTGCTTTGCAGGTAGTTATTATTAATACAGTAAACTTGGGATGTGTTGTATTAAGTGCATCTGTGATACAGTTGATGTTAGAAAGGTTATTACACTGGGATGTTGAATATGTGTCAAGTATGCTGCTCCTGTGCACCTCAGCTGGTCAGTGTAGAAGATGCAAATCAGAGTCAGCCTGGACCAAGCAGATTGTCTGGGCTTTGGCTGTGTTATGACTACAGTTAGATTTTGTCTTTCTTTGCCATTATATATGTGCTTTGATTTACGTTCCTGAAGGGAGAACTGTGACAACAGCCTCTTACAACGCAAGCAGAATGGTATTCACTAGGAACACCTCTGCAGATTTCTTCCTTCTTTTGTGGACTTCTTTAACATTGATTAACCCAGTTTTGTATTTGTTTTCTCTGTATCTCTCAGTAGACTCAAGTGTGTATTTTAAACATCTAGAAGCATATATCTTGCACTTGCTTCTCCCTGTTTTACTTCTGGCCTGTTTTGGTTCTTGTGTATTGGTATTTTGTTTTTTTGTTTCCCAAATAATGTAGTTTAGTCTTCTGCATCTTTAAAAACAGTTTGTCAGCCTATTTAAATATGCCACGAATACTAGCATTAGCTCTTTGCAAGCTTTTGTTTATCATGATGTTCTGTAGAAAAAAGTAAAAAGCTGTTGAACTTGATTCACAGAGGGCATTAGGCAGGCCTGCAGATGCTTGAGTGCTCTTATGGACAGTCTTATTCCAAAGTTAACAGTGAAGTCTAGTAACCTGAGCAGGGAAAGGAAAAACAGTATTGGTCAAATCAGCCAACCATAAACAGAAAAAAACTGCTGCTGTTGCCGCATTTGTAGAATGTTTGAAATTGTTTGAATTATGTTACTTGAATTGTTTATGAAACTTTATAAATTTTTGCAGCAAAGTTAGCAGTTGTAGGGTAAGAAGTCATTCAAACAGCTCTACATTGATTTACATTTAAATCAGTTGTAAGGTTACTGTTGTTTTGCTTACCAAGGAATTCTTGGTTATCTTAATTTCTGTAGATACCATGCTATCTGAAGTATTTAGCAAAGAATGAACATAGCTGGGTTTTTTTTTTTGTTCTTTTTGAGAAGATGTTTTCTATTAAAAGGATCACAAAGCTGAGAAGAAAAACTTGCCACATTTTTGTTAGAAATACAGCATGCATCTGTTTGGAATCAACTTTAACACTACTTAGTACTGCATGCTAACTCATTGAACCTTGCTAGAATGGTATTTTAGCTTATTTCTTATTTTCAGGAGTATTTGTTTGCATTAAGCTTTGTTTTTGGTTTTGGTTTTTTGTTTGGTTTGTTTTTTGTAGGCCAATGCTCATGGTGAAACCATTAAGTCGTTGCGCTTCAGTTATCTGACAATCCTACAGAAAGTTGCAAATCATGCTGCACTGCTGCAGACGGACAACACTAGCAAACAGCAGGTTAGTTTCAGAAGTATCAAAAAGGTGGACCTGTGGAAAATGGGGTGAAAACTCTTAAATAACAATTGCTGTTGGCTTCTTTTCCAGTCTTAACTAACTGAAATTCAGATATTTTGCAAAATTCTTTTTCCTTTCAGTAACTCAGAATGCAGTCGTTATTTAATAGCCAATGTTACACAACGGTGTGTTATTTAGTTGTATTTAGGTGGCTATCTGAAAACAGGGTTTATATTAACATTAGAGAACTTCAGGAGAAAGTCTTTTTTTAGTGATTTCTAAAAATGCCATTTCTGTTGCATTTATGAGAAGTGTTTACTAAGAGGTGGGTCTTTGTGCAAATAAATAAATGAACAATTAGAACACGTTTCTTCTCTAGAATTTTGTATTCAGAGCTGAGCTTTCTAAATAATATGAGAAGTTTTGTCAGAACAAGGGGAGAACAGTATCACTTTCTCTTGTTACTGTGCCAAGAAACCACAAAAGGCAGAGTTTTTAAAAATACTTGTATGTGAACCTTAATATCCCAAAGTGACCAAAGGCATTAGGGATGTTATCACTTCCTCTCAGAAGCCACAAGGGGAAGGAAATGAGAAAATCCTAGCAAATTTTGGCGAGTTTGTTCTATTAAAGCAATTTTGGTTTTTAGGAAGTGTTACTATTAGTGCTCAGGGCCATATATAGTAAATACATTTTTTTTCATGTATTTGTATGTATTTTTTGCTGTAAAAACATTTCAGAGTGTTTCATAGGTGACAGATAAGATGTTTTCTGCTCCTCTGGAAAAAGAGACTTGAATTGTGTGAGCTACCCAAATTCTAGCCGTAGAGTTTTATTTGGCTTTTGAGCAGTTTAAATGCAATGATTCCCATACTGTTTTCTGTTATATCAATGGGACTGTAGAAATGCAATTATCATGCCAGAGTCAAGAGAAGTTGTGGTACACAACTATTGGGTCATGCAAACATCAAGCCAAGAGTTCTTGAGACTGAATCCTATTGCAGTCTCCACCCAGGCGAAGAAATCTTGGCCATTTCTTACTTTAGTAACTGGAATCCTTCCTTTCACATTAGGATCCTCTCTCTTTTTTAAATGAAGCAAACCAAAACACACCAGAGGTATTTTATCTAATACTTCTGTACCAAACTGAATAAAAATACATAACTCTTTCTGTTCGAGTTGTTTCAGCAGATTACTTGTTTCGGCCTCTTTGACTTCTTTTATAGCTTTCTGTTAGCCAATATAGCTGTGTTGTTTTTTTTTTTTTTTTTTTTAA
>VXAA01001798.1:247974-261749 GCA_013399115.1 Anseranas semipalmata
TTTTTTTTTTTTTTTTAATGCCTATTCAAACTTCCTGCTTTTCTTTCAGGAAGAACATATCAAACGGGTATGCAGTGAGGTGTTTTCCAGTTTTCCAGATTTTGTGCAGTTAAGCAAAGATGCAGCCTTTGAAACAATATCTGATCCAAAGTACAGTGGAAAAATGAAGGTAAACATATTCTTCAGAGGAAAAATAAGTATTGGTAATAGTAATAGATCTGCTGTAGTGTATGGGTGTAAGAAAATGTATGCCTAATGTTTTTTGTTCTAACCATTCTGTTCATGGTGGTGGTACCACTGCAGAGATCACCTGTCTTGGATCAGGGTTCCACCATGCAAAGACTGGAAAAGAGTAATTTGTGATGCTAAGGCTGATGTCTTAAAATACTAGCTTCACATATTTACTGATGATCACTGAAGTGACCCTTAAACTCAAGAATGAGACATAAGGGTTACGACAGATAGTTCCATGAAACCATCTACTCAGTGGCAGTCAGGAATGCTTAGGAAAGGAAAAGAGAGCAAAAGTAAATTATTATGAATTGGATGACTTGTGTCACCTTCAGTATTTTGGGTAGCTCCAGCCCCTTCTCTGAAAAAGCATGTTAGATCTTGAGAAGGTTCAGAGAAAGGTGACAAAGGAGGTCAATGCTAACGGGTGGAAGCAACCAAGTAGGCTCGGACTCTCCAGCCTGGAAAAAATGTCATAGGATGGTAGAGAGATCTACACAATCATGAGTGGCATGGAGGTAGTGAAGATGTACTGCATGGTTATTGTCTTTTCTAATCCTTGGGACATCAAATGAAGCTCACAGGAGCCAGACTAAAGATGAACAAAATAAACATGGTAAGTGTAAACCTTTAAAACTCCTCATTTCAGGAACTGTGAGTTAACTTGGTTGGTATCAGAGGGGAACAGGATGAATAACTAAAAAAGATGTCTAATGTAGCTAATTAAAAAGAAAGCCAGGTTTAGGAATATTCCTGAGCTAACAATAACTGGAGAATAAGAAGCTATGCAGAGTAAAGTATACTGTATATTTGCTCTCTCTATAAACTGTGATGTTCACAACTGCTGGCCGGGGCTGGAGGGAGGCAGTGGCAAGGCCACATTTTTTAACAGTGATGATTACTGTCACGTTATTGATCTGTTGTTATGCAAGCAACATCTTTTTTTTTTTTTTTTTCTCTGCCGTTACATACATGAGAGAGGCCTGTATCTAACAGGCAATATGCAGTTAATTATCTCATGAGAGTCACAGAATAATAGAATGGCTGAGGTTGGAAGGGCCCTCTGGAGATCATCTGGTCCAACCCCCCTTGCCAAGCAGGGTCACCTAGAGCACGTGGCACAGGATCTCATCCAGGAGGGTTTTGAATATCTCCAGAGAAGGAGACTCCACAGCCTCTCTGGGCAGCCTGTGCCAGTGCTCTGTCACCCTCACAGGAGAGAAGTGCTTTCTCATATCTTCATATCTTCTCATATCTTTCTTCTCATATCACCACCTTCATTGGTGGCTTGAAACATTGAGATGTCAGGCTGAATGGTTCCTTTGACATCTAGGAGATCCACATGGTTAGAAAAATTATTCTCTAAGCTATCAGTACAGAAGTGACAATTTGAATTGCTTTTTTTGATAGATTACCCCAACATAAGTATGAAATAAGAAAAAAATTATTAAAAATAGTGAGCATGCTGATTTAGTGAGTAGTCTAATGCTGATCTTCATTCTGTCCCCCTAGAGACTTTCCCCAGCTGCTATATTGTGCTTTTTATTACATTTTTGATCTTTTAGCTTGTAATCAGTCTATACTGATCAATATTCATATATTTCAAGCTAAACAGACTGTAGGTAACTGCAAAAAAATCAAAACAAAAAAACAACCAACCAAAAAACAAGAAAGCACATGCTCTCAAGATGAGCCTTAGTATGGAGAATTTCCATTTTAACAAAGTGTAGTGTATATTAAGTATATTATGGAGAACAAGATTTTAAAACTGTTTTTTGCTTTTGAAACAATATTTATATTGAAAAATGTTTTTTCAGTATTTTTGGTAGATGAGAGGTAAATGCAATAAAAATGCTGTAGAAAAGTAAGAAGGAAAGTTTAAAAAACATATTTTTCAAAGATCATTTTAACCCTATGACCTTTTAAAAAAAAAAAAAGTCAGACTTTTTGTACTTGGAGTAGCCATTGTGCTGGTAGTAGGCAAAGGTGCAAAACAGTGTGGACCTTTCTTTCCTCTAACATAAGAAACTATGATCTTCTATTATTATAAGGGGTTCTTGCATATTTATTTTGTTTTTTACTTTATGAATTGTAAAATGGAGGCATTTTCAAGTGCTGCATTTCTAACAGCCTGGTAGATTTATAATATATCTTTCCATTGTTGATGACCTCTAGTTTTGTATATATGATGCTTCATTTTAGAAATCTGTAGTGCCTGTTTTGATCCATTGCAAACTGTATAGAATTTATCACAGAATTATTGAAAAAGTTGCTTATTTTGATGGAAATAGACCTGATTTGTGTTAATTCAGGAAATGTATCTGGATATTCTGAAGTGTGTGGTGGTATCTCTGTGCCTGAAAAAAGTTTGAAGTTGTGGGCCAAATACCCATCATTGGAAAAATAAGATTTGTTGAGACCATTGAATTTGACATCAGAATAATTGTAATGCCAAAAATTGGTTCATGTGTGTCTGCTACTTTTTTTTTTCATACTGCTGCTGATTGCATTGGAGGGTTGTCTTCTGAGACAAGATTGTCTAATTTTTGTTTTCTATTCTGATTTTTTTTTTTAAGCAGAAGCTGTTGGAGATAGTTTTGTTTTTTAGGCTCTCTGAGCAAAGTCATACGATATTTCATTTAGAAGGACCTCTTACCATCAAAAAGTGCAGAGAGGAGAGTCATCAGATATTAGAGCTTGAAAACTACTTAGGAAAATGAAATATTTACTTGGGAAATAAAATATTTACTAATTATAGTAAAATGCATTTTATTAGCTTTGTTCCACTGTAATAGCTTAAATTTTCTGTTCTATATATAAATTCTAGAAATTAATTGAAATGCTACTGTAGCTTTCATCTGCTAGTATAGACTAAGTAAGTATTATTTAGTCCTTTTAATTAAAACTTAGTATGGACTTCCCAGAAATTTTGGCACAGGTGATTCATCTTTTGTAGGTGAGCATATTTGCACAGGAAAAGTTTGTGGCACTTACTTAAATTTATTCTGGAGAGAAAAGGAAAAAGGCAGAGATTTTTCTGTGGAGTGCATTGGCAAATGCACTGTTTTGCAAAGTTGAAAAGGTTAATGTATCTGCTAAAATACCACGTTTCCCTATGTGTTCTGTCTGTGCTTTGTGAGAGAACAGCGTTTTTTTTACTGTGGGGAGTGCTTACTGCCGCAAGTCAAACTAGAATCGCTTAAATGTGAGTGGAGAGTGGTGTATTGGTGTTTGTGTGTGATCTTGTGCTGTGGCTGCAGTTATCTCTGTGTTTTGCAAGCTGTAGCACTGACCACATGCCACCCTGGGTCTGCTGTTCTGAATTGAAGATTATAACTAGAGCCTTGATGAAAAACAGTCCCTGTAATCCAAATATAGAGATATGAGCATTGATGGTATACCTGTGACTCTAGTATGTCCTCATTATGGTGGGAGGTGGATACTGTAGAGTGAGGTGATTTGAGCTTCAGCTATTTATATGAAATTATTCCCTCATTTTTAGTCAGACTGCAGAACGTACTTTTCAAAAGGCTTTGCTTGTGCTTTATATTGCAAGGTGAATTTCATGCCTAGATTTTTAAGTTGAAATAGTTGTATATATGAGAATGGAAGTAAAAGGGGTGTGCTGCCTTGTTTGGAAACCACTATTTTTAATATTTTATAATTGAAGTAAAAAAAAAAGTGGGGAACTACAAAGTTTAAGGGCAAATGGTGCTTTGACTTACGAAAAACAAAGATAGCAAATTGCAGTTTGTCTACACAAAAGTATCAGGGACTGTTTGCCAAAAAGGTAAGATAAATGAAACAAACAAACAAAAGGTAGTTTTAAAGCCTGCAGTAATTCACCTGACTATCTTGTCTGATTATTTGTATAGTTTTGCTAAAATTCTGGCCAAGATACTCTATGCTTCTGAAGTACAAAGGGCTATTAATTGTCTTAGCACTTGAAATAGCACTTTTTTAAAGCTACACATATAGTATTTCCAAAGGCATCCATTTGTGCAGTTTGGAGTAATTTAAGAGTTCTATATTAATTAATATAATTATTTCTATTTATTGTATTGTTGTTATTTTAGTAGGAAGATGGAAGTCTGTGGGGAGTACCTTGCAAATAACAGTAACTTACACCATTAAATATAAATGTAACCCAAGTAGACATAGTTTTGAAGGCTTAAAAATCCTGTAAGCTAGTATGGACATCTGTATACAAATAAGGTATTCTCAGATATGGTAGGCAAACAACTCACAATGTATAGTAATGTAAATCCACGTGGACTCTTATAAAAAACACTTTTCTTTTAGCATGATCACTTACTATTTTTCATGAATCATTATTTACTTTTTCAAACTACCAGATTTCAGAATAATGCTGTGATGTGCAAGCATAGAATTTATTTCTCTTTGGTACAAAACCATTCATAACTTTTCCGTGTTTGTCAGGGCTGTTCTTTATGCTACAGAATACCTAAAATCCCAATGGACATGACATTGATCCATTTTATTTAAACAAACTGGGTGGATTTGTTTTCACGTTCTCCCATAGGAAATTACTTGACCTATGTTTTACTCTGGTAATAAGTAGTACAGTAACCAAATTCCTTCTGCTTTAAAAGCATGTCACTGTTTTTCTTTTGATTTTTTTTCTTAATTTGGCTAAACAAAATTCAAATATAAGTCATTTAACTCTTGCTAAATTACCTGGTGTTTATTTTTTCCCAATAAAATAAATCCTATTTTATATGTTAATTTTTGCCTGGTTTCACTGTAAAACATCTTGTTCTACATTGTTTTCACTTGTAACTGGCTGGCTAATATAGACAGTTGGTTTGTAAGTGGTGTAGAATGGCTATTTTATATTCTAGATATTATCCAGAACTGTAAAATTAATATAAAAATTCCTCATTATTTGTTTGTCAAAGATCTGTTAGGCTTTTAGTGAAATTTGTGTCAATTAAAAGCTTTAAAAAAAAAAGTTTTTAAATATTTATTGCCCAGTGGGAGAAAACTACAGACATGGTGTAGAAGATTCCTCTTTCCCCTTTGTGTATTGCTTCTACGCAGTACTCTGGAGCTGCCATTGCCAGATGTGGACATGCTTCTTTTGAAAATAACAGTATCACTATTATACACATGGCTCTAGATTATTTGCTTCCCCACCAGAAGAACATTGTGTGTGGGCGGATTATTGGCATTTCAAGGTCTGTGCATAGTCTGGGAAGCTCGATCCTACTGTAAACAGAGCAACAGACGAGAGTGGGAGCGGGGAGGGGCATATGTCTCCCTGATTATTTTAAGAAGACAAGTTCCAAGAAGTTCTGAGCTCAGCTGTAGTACAGAAAACTTAAACAGGCCTTCCTGTTTTCAGGGCAACTGTGCACATTTGTTAAATGCAAAAATTTGTGACTTGACCTAGCTGAGATAAGTAACATTTTGTTGCAGTCTGTGCACCAATACAAATAGCTTCTGAATTTACCTGTTAAGGGTATGATAACCTTTTTTGCATGGGATATCAAGGGAGATCATGGAAAAATGAATACATTCAGTATCTCTGTTAACCTCTGACATTTTTGTTACACTAGTTTAGAAAAAAATGTTTTGTTATGCCTCTATTGGCTTTGCAAACAATTAGTGTAGCATGTTCAAAGGTTGAAAACACAAGTAAGTGTGTGTGAGATGACCTGTAGATGAAGTCTATTCATTTGTGTTCTGTGGTTCATTTACAGGTCCTTCAGCAGCTTTTAAATCACTTCAGAAAAAACAAGGATAAAGTTCTTCTTTTCTCCTTTTCCACAAAGGTGAGCTTTTTATGATTTTTATCAATTAACCACAGCAGTAAGTTCTGAACTGTAAAGCACTAAGGACATAAGCAGCTGTCAAACATGTTTCTTTTCTCTCTGTGCTGTGGGAAATGATGATGGAGAAGGACAGCATGCAGTTAATCCAGAAGCACGTTGAAACCTTGTGTTATCTCATGATAAAAATGTTGATGGCAAAATAGATCTAAGACTCTGCTTCCTTCCTTAGAGCTTCTTAGAATTGTTGTAGTGCTTCAGGTATATATGGCCCATACTGAACTCAGATGGTGCATCTTGTGTTAGAGCAGTGTCACTGCAAAATATGACTGAAGTATCATACAACTGTTGTGTTAGCACTGCACAGTAGTTAAATTTTCTCTGTTTTGCTGGCTTTTGACCATCAGCAGCGCTCAAATGTCAGCTTTGAGACTGAAACATCAAACCAGTTGGTTCGAGCTTAAGGCTATTTAATTAGAGCTAGAGTGGTGTTGTGCCTTTAGGGATTTGATCTATAATTTTCTTGTTAGGGAATACTGTGTTTCCTGAAGTGGTGCAATCTATAACATGGGGTTCTTTAGCTAAATATTTGTAATGATAGCTCTAAAAAAGGCACTAGAATACTGTGAATGACAATTAAGAATCTTAAATATTTAATCATTTTGTGGCTGTAAGGAAGATTGCAAGTTTAACATTTAGATGATTTAAGCTGTGGTTCAGTGTTCAGGACCAGTCTGATTGCTGGTTAGTGCAATTTCTTTTATTCCATCCCTCTGGCTCTGCATACCAGCCCATTTCTCTATGTCGGCTCTGATGCTTGTTTACCATACTTAAGTTGTTTTAACTTGCTAAGATGGTAGCAAACTGTTTAAGTTGCATTACGGAGATGAGCTGACTCAGCATCATGTAGAGGTGGGACAGGTAGCCAGGGTTGGAGAATGAGACCTTGGCAGACCAGTATTAATCACCTTAGGGTGCTTATAGAATCGCAGCTATAGAGAGTTAAGGGCGTTGATACCTAAATGGGGAAGATTTAATCTCATTTTCGGTTGTCTATAAGAAATACATTCAAGAAACATGGCACCAGTGATTACATTCAATTGAAAAGATACCCATAAGTACTTGATTTTTTTTTTTTTTTTTCCCCACCCAGTTGCTAGATGTGCTGGAACAATACTGTATGGCGTCTGGGCTAGATTACCGAAGACTTGATGGAAATACAAAATCAGAAGATAGGATCAGAATTGTAAGAGAATTCAACAAAATTCAAGAAATTAACATATGCCTTGTATCTACAATGTAAGAAAATTTAATTTGTAGTCTTTTTGTTTCATTCTGCCATTCTACTGTGTAGAAAATAGGTTGCTCTAGATTTTACTTTATGATCTTGTGAGGGATTACTTTTTTGAGAGAGCGAATTATTCTCTTGTCTGTTGGCAAACATGGACTCACTGCTGTGGACTGAGGCTTCTAAAAATTTCTAGAGACTTTCACCTTTCCCATCACCTCTGTTTTTGAGGATTTCTAAGATCTGAAACAAGGAGATCCTCTGAATTAGTTTCAAATTTCCAGTTGCTGTAGGAATGAGGAGACAGTTACTGATATAACGTCATGATCTGCCAAAAGCTTTCACTTTATTGTATACAGGCTCCATTTCTTATGTAGTACTAGTAGAACTAGCAAGAGGGGATAAACACATGTGGTGGTTTCACACTGCTGGCTAGTTAAACTCTACCACAATGTTCTCACTCCCCCTCCTCAAAAGAACGGAGGGGGGAAAATACACTGAAAAAAAAAATGCTCTTGGGTTGAGATAAAGACAGTTTAATTAAAGGAAAAAAATAAGAACCAAAGGCTGCATGGAAGCAAAAGGAGAAAATAATTATTCTCTACTTCTCATCAGCAAGTGATATGTGGCTGCGTCTTGGGAAGCAGGGCCTTAATACGTGTAGCAGTTGCTCAGGATGGCAGATGCTTTCATAATGAAAGCTTCCCCTTTCTCTTTCAGCTTTTATTGCTGAGTGTGACATCATATGGTATGGAATATCCCTTTGGTTGGTTTAGGTCAGCTGCCCTGGGGATGTCCCCTCCCCACCTCTTGCCCACCCCCAGCCTACTAGCTTTTAGGAAGGTGGGGCATTGCTGAGACAGTCTTGGTGCTGTGGAGCTCTACTCAGCAAAAACAAAACATTGGTGCAATAGCAGGGCTGTTCTAGCTGCAAGTATAGTGCACAGCACTGTATGGGCTGCTGTGGGGAAAATTAACTCCATCCCAGCCAGACACAATGCAACATGGCATGCTATATTGAAGTGAAAAATTTATCTCTTGGTGTTGCTGTAAATTACTAAACAGGTTAGTTAGTATATGCCTATTAAAATGCTTCAATCTGATTGTCTGTTAAAAATGCTTTTACCCATCAGATCTGTTTATGAATTTATGATGGATATGATTTTTTTGACATAGAGTAATATGTTAAACTAAAATTAATGAAAATACGATGACTATTACTTGATTTATTCTCTGGTCACCTCCATGTTTCATCTTATATCAAATTTGTTACCAAGCAAGGATACAAGGGGAACTTAAATCTTCTTGCCCAGAGGGAAAGCGAATGAAACTCCATGAAACATGCAAACATGCTTTTACCTGTGCAGTCATTTCAGTCCTTTGCTAAAAGCATGCATGTTGGAGTTAAACAGAAGGATCCATACTAACTCTGTTTAATTAGAAGTCAGATATCATCTTAAAAAGCATTGTAAGCACATGTCAGAACTGTCTTTGGATACCCATTGGTGCATGTGGGCAGGATTATGAGATTTGTGGTGCTGGTCATGCGCCTTTTGCTCATTACCTCAGTCAACTGCAGATTATGGCCATCAGCTTCCCTAAGATCTTCATGAGTCCCTGTTCATTTTCCCTGAAGACAGCAGGGAATTACTGCACCTGTAGCATTGGAAGACTCACTGGTCTGTCCTTATAACCATCTAGTTTAGTTTTGTAGCTATAGCCTTTTGAGTTCTCTTCTATTGATTTACACAGAAATAAACATGAAGATTAGGTAAACCAAGGTGGAACTTCTCTTATTAGAGCTTGTGAATACAGAGGTTGGTGAGCTGCCATGCCTACTAGTTGTGATTGAGAGTCAAGTCTTGATAATACTGTTTTTAGTGTTTAGTGAATAAAATTTAGTGAAAAAATGGAAGGAACAAGCAATGATGGAATTGCAGTCAATATAGCCTATGTTTACTAGGTGAAACAGGAGGTGCAATTCTTAGTGTAAATCACCACAGAGGACAAAAAGTGATCTTTTTGCTTTCTTGATATAGAGCACTGGAAGCAGCTTTAGTTTTGTAATCCTTTGGAAATCAGAAAGTGATTTATCTTAGTTCTACTGTACAAGAGATTCTTTTGCTCTTACTCAGACTTTAGGCGTTAGGACTTTACATTATCGTCTTTTATTTCTCATCACATAGTAAGTGACACAGGTTGACAGAATTGGGTCATACTCTTCTGTTGATACCGTATTGCAAAGTTTTTGGCTGACTGTTCTTTGTAGTCAACTTGTACATGTTCTGTCCCATTGCTTAAAAAGCCAAATGTTGATTTTTCACTGAAAATACTTCAGCATTCTTTTGGCTGCAAAAATACATTCTACAAAGGATGAATTCCCAGCATAGTGATTTTCAGTCTTGCCATTTTAATTCAACTGACGCAATTAACAAGCAACTTTAAACAGGAAGTGCCAACTAATAAATTAGTGAGTTACAGTGCAGACAGTGGTGATGACTTCACTGTTAAATGTACGGTGTTCCTGTTTTTCATTAGTGTTCTATTTTTCATACGAACAGAGTGGCCTTTTTGCCTGGAGTTTCCTCTGTATAGCCCATAGTTGTTTGGAAATTCAAATTTTAATTGTTTTATGTGTTTTTTGAGAAATGATGCCTTAAACAGTAAAGTTCAAAACTTTAAAAAAAAAAAAAAAAACTATAAAAGAATGTAGCTTGACCTCAAGTCTTGTGTTTAATGTTAGTACAAAACAGCCGTATAACTATCCATAATGTTTTTCAACTCTGGATGTTGGAAGAAAATACAATTGATTTGATCAGAACTTCTAAATTCCATCAGACCAGTAAATGTAGATCATGAATTTCATCCTTGATCTTTATGGAAAAGTAGGTGTAGATCTGTTGGAGCTTCAAAGGCTCATGAAGTAAAATCTGTTTTAGAATACTTCAGTTCTGTGCTGGTGTTGCTGGGAGAATGCTTGATTATCTGGAAGAAGAAAATAGGATTCTTGGTTGTGTTTAGAAACACTGAAATACTTGCTGGAGTTGCGAACTTCATAGAATGTTCGAGCTTAGAACTCCATTGATGCTGCTTAGACTGAAGAGGGGGAACTGCATACGTACAATACTGAAGTCTATGTGTTGAGGTTCCAGCACAATTTTCTGGAAGAAATAAGAGCAGCAAGTGTTTCTACCTTAACAGCCGAATCATTATTCTCTGGGTTTTCCATGCTAGTCTTTCTCTTACAATTACTCTGAAGGAAATAATCTTATGAAAATCTTTCTCCTTCTCATTTTTTTGTTTTTATTACATAAAGAGATTTGCTTAGGTGATGATGGATACAGAAATTTCTGGATAGCTTTTATCAAGAATAGGTACTGTATACATTTCTATTCTACCGGCACTATTCTGAATTACTGTCCATTACTGGACTGTTCATTGTATTGGACTTCATTACAAGGCTTCATTTAAGTTCACAACTTTTGCAAATAATTTTTTATGTGCATTTAATCACACTGAAAGAACTCTCAGCCACAAGATCTCACTGAAACAGAACTTGTGAACTATAAAAGGCATACCTCAGTAAGTAGAATTAAGTAGTCACAGCTTTCATGGAAACTTTCCTAATGCAATATTGTTTTGTAACTTCTGAACATTGTAGTATTAAGTTGTCAGTGACAGGATATAAAAACAAGCAGAGTGCAGCCTTAAATAAAATGATCTTTTGAAAACAGTTGTTTGCAATAGAAATATTATAAGGCTTTTAATAGAGGGCTTTTCATTTGAGCCATATTACACTAATTTGCATGGACCATCTTGCAGTAATATGACTTAAACAGGTGGTTAAAATAATATTTAAAATGGAGGATTTTTTTCTTTTTTTACAATGCACAAACTAACTACTGCATTCATTCTGTCCATGAAGGATATAGGAGCCATTGTTTTTCTGTTCTGGAGTATCTGAATTTTTGTGACATGCCTAAAAGTATTGAAAGGTAAAATCTTTATCAAGCTAAGTATCCTGTTTAGTTATTTTTTTGTAGTTAGTCTGTTTTACTTCCAATAAGACTTTTCACTGAGATTTAATTAATATTTCAGTTCCAAGTACTACAACTTTTTATGAGAAAGCATTTGGAAAAATGTATTGACTTATGCTTCAGGTTGACTGCAGGGTTGGCTTGGTAAGATGAGAGTTTGAATTCTGCCCTCACTAAAAAGAAATGCATCAAAAGTCCAAAATACAGTAAGTTACTCTAAAAAACACAAAGATTTTTATTCAACATTTCAGATTTTGAGAATGCTTATCTTCCGGAAACCTCAGTTAATATTGGCAGGTTTCTACATCCTCAACCTTTCCAGATTTTATTAATACTACACCACACCACACCTGGTGGGAAGAGGCCACAACTGTATTTACATTAAAAAAGATTCCATGAAAACCAAAAGGTGGTGGGGCTCTATAAGCTTTTGGTTTCTGTCTCCATTCGTTCACTTCCCTGTAAACTTTACCTTTCCCACTGCTTTAAACAAGCAGAATATAAAGTAATCTGTTAAAAGTATTTGCTTGGAAAATTAAATTGGGTTGAATTTTTCAGTTTTGAAATAATACATCATTGAGAAAATACCACTTTTGAAATTAGTGCTGTCTATGGCAATGTAAAGAATTGTTTTAGTACTCAAATACTATTATTTAGCATGTAGTTATATAGGAGCTTTTTGTCTTTTTTGTAGGAATATTGGTTGAGCCACTGGAAAAGAATTTTCAGTATATGCTTGTTTTGCAACTGGATGAAAAGTGGTATTTTCCTCAGTGATTCCTATCAGATAATACAGCTATGCACATGCCAAGTTCAAGTAACTGAGCAGTTTTGTTGGATTCAGCCGGGGCATTGAGTAGTTACCTCACGTTAAACATAAGCTCAAATTCTCTGCTGGATTGCAGGCTTTACCTGTAAGCATGCCACAGTTATTGAATAATTATGGTGATGTAACTGGTACCCCTGCAACTCCTTTCCCCAACAGTAGGAAATTTTCTTTCAATGAGTTTTTTTTTCCTTGTAGTGACCTTTATGAGTACTGCTCATACGTAGCTGTGTGGCTAGCTATATTTTTAACAGTTGTCTTATATACTTTACAAATAGACTGGTAACAGTTGTTCATTCCTCTAGATGCAACTTACCCTAGATTTTGACCATTTTAGTGCAAGATGCTTAGCACTATTGTCAAGACTATGTACTGGGATTAGAGGAAATAAAGTTAATGCAGACTCTTAAGTCCCTCTTTATTTAAGCTATACTTCTGTTTGTGTGCCATGCTTTTATAATATTAACTGGCATAAAAATGGTTATGAATTTTCATTATACTCATTGAGGGAGTTGGACTACGTAGCTCTCAGTCTGTATGAAGTTTCAGTCAGGACTTCTACTATAGTGAAGGTCATAGCAGTTGGTTATGACTGAACAGGTCATACAGTTTGTAGTCATCTTGCTGCTTAGGTGAGAAGACCGCGTTTTACAGCAGTGGTTATTTACGTGCTTGGTGGCTATCAACTCAACATTAATACAAAGTTGTCAACACAGTTTTAATACAAAGTCATACTCCACTATTTCCAGCATCTCTATAGTGCTGTTTTAATATGTCGTGGAAGAGTATGCTTATATGGACCTAATACACTGGGGAAAAAAAAAATAGTTCTTGCTATCATATAATTCTGTGGTTTTTTTGTTTTGTTTTGTTTTTTGTTTTCTTACATTTTTAGGGCTGGTGGACTTGGTCTTAATTTTGTTGGTGCCAATGTTGTTATACTGTTTGATCCAACATGGAACCCAGCAAATGATCTTCAAGCTGTTGACAGGTATACTCTCAAAATGCATAACTTGATCTGTGTTGTACTCTTTTGTTTTGGTAGTGTAATCTAATTGTCCAACTAAAATTTTCCTGAGGGAAGAAATCTTTTACATAGTCTGGCTTATCTGCAAGACAGTAAGAAATGTTCGATTAAATTTATTTTTTTTAGCTTTGATGTTCTTATCATAGAATCATAGAACGGCATGGGTTGAAAAGGACCTTAAAGATCATCTAGTTTCAACCCCCCTGCTCAGGGCAGGGTTGCCAACTACTAGAGCAGGCTGCCCAGTGCCACATCCAGCCTGGCTTTGAATGCCTCCAGGGATGGGGCATCCACAACCTCTCTGGGCAACCTGTTCCAGTGCCTCACCACCCTCTGAGTGAAAAACTTCCTCCTAATATCTAACTTAAATCTCCCCTGCCTTAGTTTAAAACCATTCCCCCTTGTCCTATCACTATCAACACGTGTAAACAGGTGTTCCCCCTCCTGTTTATACGCTCCCTTCAGGTACTGGAAGGCCGCAATGAGGTCTCCCCGGAGCCTTCTCTTCTCCAAGCTAAACAAGCCCAGTTCCCTCAACCTTTCTTCATAGGAGAGGTGCTCCAGCCCTCTGATC
>VXAA01001799.1:3287-17392 GCA_013399115.1 Anseranas semipalmata
AAAAGGTTCATTATATACTACTGTTATTTTCATCAAATTATTTATATTTTACAACTGAAGATAAAGTTCGACATGTAAGTAAGAATGCATAGAGAAACTTCAGCAATTACAGATGAATCATCAAGAGATACCCGTTCTTTGGAGTACCAGAGTCCATAACAGTGTGTCATCACCAAACAAAAGAGAGTAAGTGCTGTCTAATGGGATATAAAAAAAGTCATTATTATCACCCACTGTTGCCTCTAATGTACCACAGAGGTATTTATAAAACAGTTCTGGTAATCTTATGTCATTTGCATTGAAACATACGACTACTACAATTCAAACACTTGCCTATTGTACTAAGGAAATGACAGGAGAATACAGCTTATAGTGTATTTATTAAAATAGAAAAGGGACTTCCTTTTGTTAAAACAGGAAAAGATCAATTCCTTTGTAAGATTATTTTCCAAGGAACATCAAAAGATCTAACGAGCAATAGATGGAATATCTACTGCTCGTACATATTTGTGTATTAATGTATATTGTATATTATAATATATAATGTGTATATGTATTTTTTCAGTGTCTGAAAAATGGTCTAGATTCAAAATAAACTGTCAGCATTATCAATTTATATAAAAATAGATTATATGTATAGGTATATACACTAATAATATAAATAAATATAAACATTTATATATTATATACATATATATATGGAGTATATAGGAGTTGGATTCAATGATCCTTGTGGGTCCCTTCCAACTCGGGATATTCTATGATTCTCTATATATACATATGTATATACATATGTATATACATATATATCTATATATGAGACTATATATATACACATACTAGAAAGAGAGAGAGCTTAAAAATATGGCTGCTAGTGACAAGATCTCCATCACAGGGAATGAATAATTTTCTATTACTTAAGAAGTTCATGATCTGGCAATTTGCACTGTACACTACAATGTGTTGATATGGCTTGAAAGCTACACAGGATGGTGAACATACTGAAATGACAGATTTCTGGGTAAAAGAAAAGGCATTCATTTAGAAGCTTTGCAGTATGTCTTATTTTACAATAACAGCATTTGCCTTCTTCCATTATATCAAAAGAGAAAAAAGAAGGTATGTTCTCTGTCCAGAATGAGGACAGAGAAAGATCTCTGGGCAGAGGAGAGTTTTTAAACATATTAATGTTTAAACATATTTCTCTCTCCATTAATCAGTGCACTGTGATCGCACTGCTCTTCATTCACTTTTTTAAGACCTCTCTTTCTGTGGTAAAACCTTAGGGAGGGTTTGAATTTTTTATTTTTATTTTTATTTATTTTTTGTGAGGGTCAGGTACCAAAAAAGTCATTGCAGTGCCAAAGTTTAGTAACAGTAACAGTTACTAACTTCTTATATGAGTCTTGACTATCCCTCCAGGCTATTCACTGGACTGTACTACTGTCCAAAACATATTCTTTTTTACCTTCCTTTCCCAAATCCCGTGCTTGATCCAACCATAGGAATTGTGGTGGATTACTGACAAAACTCTTTTCCATATGGGTTGAAAGCAGGGAAATACCCTTTCCAGATGAATATGTAATCACTTCAAGAAAAATTCTCTTTTATTTTCAAGGAGCTTCGTGGCCTGGACCTAAGATATCTCAAAGTTCTTATAAAGATTTAAGATGAAGATTTTCATTAACAGATAATTTATTAGCTACTATGCAGCAAGTTATCAAGGTTAAAGCTAATCTTACAGATGACAGATTTGAAAGGAGTCAAGACTTCCTTTCCCCCAAAAAGATCATCTTATAATTAAATACAGTATCACTATATGTCTAAGTGAGAAATTGTCTTGTACCACTACCCTTAATTTTGGCATTTTCCAACTTTCAAGCATTGACTATTCAGCCTTAATATTACTTTTCTGTACTCCTTCACATGTTAAATACGGAGTTTTATGAGTAAGATGATTTAAATTGTTACAAACAAGGAATTTCCAGAGCATTAAAGTGAACAGAGCAGTAAACTAACCTATTTAATATGTTATAAATAAACTAATAAGCACTTAAAACTATTTCTTCATCAATATAATGTATCTAATTCTTCAGTTTAATCAAGAAGGTATCCATGAAGTGTCCATACAGAAATCTTTACTGCAAGCCATTTAAATTCACAGCTTTTAAATGGAAAATAACTACTATTCAGATATTTTTGCTCCTATTCATGCATATTATCTTTTTTTTTTCATCAACACTACAAGTTTTCTTGTTTTTCATAGTTTCAGTTTCTTCATGATACAATGAGTAGATGTTCCATGAAAATTATGTTAAAATAACAGAGGAATGCCCGTGAATATTCATAGGACTAATTATTATTCTTGTTTCATGATTGTGAGGAAAAGTGGGAAACCTTGTACATGCAGAAAATAACATAAAGAGGAGTATGAGAGAAGCAAACTGTGTATTTTGTGTGTAGTTTCTAACATTTAAATTTCTGTTCAATATTACCATTTAACCAGAAAAGTGCCAGTTAGTTGAAGGAAAAACAATAATAAAAAAGAGAACAAAAAGCCCATCGACAAAAAATTGCCTGTAACATCATTCAGATAAAATGAAAGAATCACAAGAGTATCATAATTTTTAGAAATTAGAAGCTAACATGTAATAAGGAATGTTCTTGAATGGCTATGGTCTTCTTTCCTTGTTTGATGTGCTGAGGTCAGCTAAGAGACGACAGGAAAACATAGAAATATAAAAATAGAGTCAATCAAGAGCTAAAATAATGTATGAACTGCAACTCTGATCTGAATGAGGAAAAAGATTCTGCTCACCCTCACATGCAACATGTAGATGGGTACATTTGAACTGTGTCCACATGATGGACAGGTACAACATTCAGTCCCATCTGCTGAGTATGCACCCAGGCCATGTCCTAGCTGTCTTTCAGGATGGGACATGACTGCATGCTGTTCTATATGCATTGAATTCTTTTGGAAGGCACCTCGTCATGCTGGCAGGGAGAGTGATGGTATATAATCTCTTTAATAAATGATGGGAGGAAAAATACTTGTGAGGTACATCGTACAGCATACCCTGCTCCTGTAGACAAAGTCATGTTGTAAAGACAGTGATAAAGGTGACGTTAAAGTTTCTTTGTCCCCTTGTACAGACTAAACATTTGTAATAGCTATTACAAAGTAGAATGAATAAAATTTCTTATATTATTGCACTCGTGTGTATAATTAATTGTGTGAATGCAAGAATGTGTGTGTGTTTATGTTAATCTATTTCCTCTTGATTTTTTATTGATCAAGGATTAAAATGGTTTCCATAAAACCATCTCAAAAAAATGTTTATGAAGAAATAGTTGATTAAGATATAAAATAAAGAAATCCTTCGCCTATAAAAGATCTGTACAGATTGCCTTTTTCAGCATGAAAAAAAAAAAAGCCTTTGCCTCAAGATATATAAATGATCAGCAAGCTTTTATACATACAGTTTTTGAAATGGTTATGCATCATTTTGTCTGTTACTAAGCTAGAATTCCCAGTTGTTATACATCTATAGCAATCTCATAGCAAGAGTTTTTCTTAACTCCTTCATCTAATAGACGGGATAGGGAAGAAAAGAATTTAATCTCCTTCAAATAATATTATCAAATTTGCTGACAGCAAAGGTTAATTATAATTATATTTATAAATATCTTGTTTGAACTTTCCACCAGTTGCTTATGTTTTTTGTTTGTTTGTTTTCTTGTTTGTTTTGCTTTTATTTCCTGGAAAGCTACAAGGAAAAGACACTGGCAATGATTTATCTGGTTATCCTGCATAATTTACAGAAAATTGTGTTTCATCTACACAGATATTTTTCTCTTGCTGTTAATGGGTAGACCAGATTAACAAGAGATAAAAATGATAAGAAGCTCTTATCTGTATGGATACAGAATTTTCATGACTTTGCAAGAAGTGAAGCCACAGCTTTTCAGGAAGATCACAAATTAGTTTATTGATTCCAAGGACATTTAGAAAAAGTAATGTGCTGCAATTTATGCTTTCTTTCTTCCTTTTCATCATTATGTCAACATTTTTTTTTTTCTTCAATATATTTTATAGTATTTAGTACTTCTAGATATTCTTAGGTAGCTCCTTTAAATAGGCAAAAGTCCAGTTATTCAGTCAGAGGTTAAGAAAGTCGTTAAGCCTGAAAATACATTCTCACTAGTAGCCTGGAATACACAAGCCAGGCAGCATATGTCTTTTTTTTTTATATTCTGTTTTTTAAAAGAAGAGTATGACACATTTATGCATACCAGAAGTTATTTAAATCAAGAAGAAACAGGAGTCAGCTTCAGGTACTGAACTGCAATCTCATATTCAGCATTACTACTGGTTTGATTCAAGCAGTTCCCCTGTTCTTAATTTAACATATTCATTATTTTGTATCATAGGTACCTAATTCAGCACTGTGAATTCAGCACCCCCACAGGGTGATACCTAAATTTTATATATAATGATACTGACCATTGCCATTAATGACCCTCTTTATGAATATAGGCTTGACAAACTAAAATAGAAGAGCTCATTGAGACAAAACTAAATCAGCATAACACAGTACCCAGTAGAAGGTAATAACTGATAATTCAATCTTAAGATGTCTCAGGTTTGGAAATTGATTTTTCTTATGTTGAGCTATGAAAATATATGCCTTCCTTATCTTGTCTTAAATCATATATCTATTTCTATAGTATTGTTTATGCATGGCAGTATAGCTTGGTTCTGAATTTTTTAGATATATTTTACACCGGGGAATGAAACCAAAGAATATTGTAAGTTCCCAGTTAACATTGGTCTGTATAATTGAAAAACAGCAAAACCCCGCCATCTTCCTACAGAGGAACTAAATCACACAAATGTGCACTATATTTCCGTGTTCCTTACAATTATACATACTAGTTTTAGCATGCAAAGGTATCCCAATCTAAGTAACTTTTATTTTCTTTTGACTACACCAGAAGGCAAATGTTAATTGAAATGCAATAAACAATGTTGATATAATCTTTATCTGATATGTTAAAAAAAAAGAAAAATTATTAATTAGTTCTTGAACAACATTCTACAGATTATCTATTTGAACTTAATATAGTTATCTCAAAGCACTCTTCCACAATTATCCTTGCTTATCGCTTTTTCCCACTCTTTTCCTACTCAACATCTACGTGCATCTTATCATGTTTAAAGGCCCCTCTATGTCTATTGTTTCCTTTGCACCTCCAACAACTTACTTGGCAGCTTGCCTCCAAACCAAACTGTGATGCATCTCTCGCTTTATAGATGTTTGTCCTTACTAAAGCTACTCTGCCCCATATTTCATACAAAGATATCTGTGCTTGATAAAAAGTTGCTGCTGTTTTCCCCCCTTCCAGAATATATAGCCTCTCATCAATAGACAGGCATAGAAATCTTAAAAGTAGTGAAGTTCAATTAGCAGTATAAATGTTCTGATCTCCTCTCTGTATACCCTGGACCTGCAGAGCAATGAAAACATGTGCTTTCCACTATATGTAAACATATATAACAGTATGGATCACTTAGTAAGCCAAGAGCAAAAAAAGTGTACTTTAATATAGCCATAGGTGGAAGTATGCACCAAATAATTTAGACTTCAAGGCTGTATCCTGCATTACAATACCATCAGGGATAAACTTCATAGAGAATCAGCAAAAAGTCAAGTTATTGTTGTGTGGTTACTTAAGTGGGAAGACACAAAGATGATTTTACTTCTGTATGCAATACATGTGTTACATTCAGTGTCTACATTTAAAAATGTTGAAAAAAATAGAGAAAAAGTTGCAGAATAAGGCCAAATAAATCATTTAGTGGCTCAAGAAAATGCCTGTCATTAAGATTATTGAAAGGTCAATTGATTATGCTGTATAAACACCTTCAGGAGAAGAGTGAACCCCAAAAGTTTTTTTTTTTCTCTCAGTAGTTTTCATATACCCCTCTATTCACTTAAGGCAAAAACTCTGCACTTCATGAAATCTATCTTAAAATAATCATTATGAAAAAAGATCAAATTTTGTGAAAAGATGCTAAAGCCTTTATTCTGAGCACTGCAATTTTCCAAGAAGGTTGTTGTAGTCTAAGAAGTATATCACTTTAAGAATGACCTGAAACAGCCAAAGTTATTACTGCTAGCTTGAGACCAGCAAGAAAGACTATACATCTGTGTGAAGAACACTTTCGTGAAAGCTGGAAACTTACATTTAAAAAAAAAGAGTAGACTCAAAATTGTGAGTAAAAGGGAGCAAAATTTAGTACAATATGTACTACTGCAAATGTGAACATTTGCTGAACTGTGGAAATTTCTATAAATGACCTAATTAAAGCAGTTAATATCTCCAAATGGTGTACCAACTCCCACGCTGCCTTGCCTCCAGCAGGGACCCTGGGAGCCTTGGCTTCTCAAGGTATCATGTTGCTGGCTCTCCTGTAGGAACTGTGGGATTTCTGAGACCTGCCTGAAGTTCGGATCAGAGGAAATCTCAACTCCCAGGACTGAAAAAGGACACAAATTCCAGTGAGAGTCAAAACTCCACAGGACTGTATCACAAGAAATTAGACAACCATGTATCCATGGCCAGGAGGCAGACTTGATAACATATCTGTCCTGGTACAATGGATCTCAGAAGTTTCTATTGTACTCTGGTAAGTGGGCTGGCATGAAGACAAAAACAAACTTTTTGCTTCTTTTTGAGTAGCTCATTAGAAGTTCATCCTAGATGATGCTCTGTGGAATGTTTACACTAAAGAACCAACATATTTTTCACATTAGAGCTTTTCAAACAATGTATTCAAAAATTTCTTGCTGTCTTTCCTTCTAAGCATAACAGTTGCTCCTCCCCTGGTTCAAGGAAGAACAAGGCTTGTTTTATTTGAGATATTCAACTTTTCAAAAACTACCGTTCTTGTTCCTAACAGCAAGGTGAAGCATATTCTAAAGAAAGGTAACTTATTTTCTTCAGAATTGGAACTCTTTTATAGAGACCTGTCAATTTCTCACGGAAACCACAGTTTGCCAGTCAGAATTTCACCAATAAATATAGCCCTTTATCTGCAAGGCCACCCATCAATCCTATATACAATTTAGTATACATTGCAACTTTAGAACTCTGATTTTTAAAAGAAAAATGGTCTAACTCTGCTCTCATTTAAAGGTGCTGCATTGGCACAAAATATACCTTTTGTGGTGAAATTCTTCATTCTAGATCCCTGAAGTCGGCTGATACTTGCCATTGAGTTTGCTTATTAGAGAAGGCTGTGAGAAATAATTTGCTAAAAATATATTTGCTCATGATGAGTAAAATGAATGTGAGACAGCTACTACCTCTCAGTTCAGTGTTTATTGAAAAGTTAAATAAGAAAAATTACAAAGCAAATGGTGCAGTCTTTCATTTTGTGAAGCAGAAGGCAATGTGATTGAGCAAAAATAGATGACATAAATAAACTGCATACACTTGAAAGCTCTAAGAAAGATAACAGCCTATTGATCTACATCATTTAATAAAAAAGTTGCAAACAAAAGCTGGTTATGTGTTTCATATGAAAAGCACCACAGAACAGAATTAAATTGATCAAGGCAACAATATGCAATTTTTCCTTTCTTCATACTGTGGTGAGGAATATGTCAAGATTACTTAAATCACAGTGAAAAACACATTTTTTTTTCAATATCACACCCACTGTTAATTTCAGTTTTCATCATTCCCTTTTCTGCCATGTAAAAAACTTTTTTATTTTTATTATTTTATGTTTGAACATGCTCTTTTCTCTTAATGATGTTATATCTTGGCATGATAACACCAGCATGGTTATGTATAAACTACTAGACCACCAATGATTTGTTCAAAAAAGCAATGATTCATTCTCTAGAAGGGTCATAGAATGTAGTTATGTCCAAAGAAAAGATACTTGTGTCTCAAATACCAAGCACTACTGATTCAGAGGTGCAATGAAAGTAATTAATCTGATGTGGGTTGAGAACTCTTTCTGAAACCCAAATAGAAGAGAGCCTAATTCAAAGTTTATCTTACAATCCTTTTTACCCCCATTTAATGCTCATTAAGGATTTTGTATGATAAAATTAAATTGATTATGCACTAAAATTCTATGATCCTTTACAAAGTTAATGTAATGATACCACATTGTTCAGATTTTGGGTACCGTTAACACTGTAACATAATTAAAATGGGAGTTACACATTTTCTAGTCTGTATTTTTAACTTCAGGAAAATCTACTAAAACTATATTCCAAGGAACTGTAATATGATTCTGCAGTGTAACTACAGAATATTGGTTGTCATTCCAAAGCAGTTTGCTACCTCTACCGTCCAAATCACTGAGTCATTTTACAGGGGATGTGACATTAAACACATTCTACATTGTTTTGGTCAAAGGCATAAGAATGTTGTTCACTTGACATGCCAAGAATATATGAGCATCCTATGCAAAACTCTCTACAAAGAGAACTACCAGAGACTCAAAATTTCTTGTAACTTGTACCAAGTTTGCTCACTGTGCTAGGCTGAATAAGGCACAAAAGTTTCTAACAGCATCCTGGGAAGTGGAGTAACCCAAAAATATCATTGACCACAAAACAATTCGTGGTATAGCTGTGGGTATCCTGCATCGCAATTCATAGATAAAGACCCAAGAGAACTATCGAAACACACAAGAACTTTTGCCCTATTCTGCTACTAGATTGCAAAGAGGCATTGGCTTCCATTAGAGAATAAAGTTTGCTAAGAAAGATTTTCAGTATGGTCACTAAACAGAAAATAGTCTTCATCACCCAGCAGCAGGGCAGAAAAAAAAAAACAAAAAAACATGGAAATGTATGTAGCCACAAAGGAGAAGGTGGAACTTCATTTCTTATTAGTTAAGATTTGATTTATTATTGTTGTTTTTACTTTTACTATTATGTCAGTATTTTGATATACCCACATTATGCTAAGAACTGCAGAAGTCATGTAAGAAAAAAGTGTTCCATCAAGAAAAACTCAAAAACAAAATAGATAACAAATTAGATGACGATTGAGAGACAAGAATAAAATATCCCAATATTTTTCATCTCTAAATAAATTAAAATACTTCCTCAAAGGACATCTTTATTTTGTCTGTAATCTGATAGCGTACTGTGATAAATAGTACAGCACATGTGATCCTTGAAAGGTGACAGAACGATAACTCTCTTTGGCCATTACCACCCCAATGATTTCAGACTTATTATACCTATTATATATATGGTATATAACATTGCTTATTATTATATGATTCTGGACCCTTTTAATTTAACGTACTCTAACTCTCACAGATTATCTATCAAGAGGTTCTTTATTAGAATATCTTGAGTTGGAAGAGACCCACAAAGATCATTGAGCCAACTCCTGGGTCTGCATTGGACCACCCAAAAATCAGACCATATGTCTGAGAGCATTGTCCAAACACTTCTTGAATAGGCTTAGTGCCGTGACCACTAAAATTTGTTTAAAATCATAAGATTTCAAAAATAACCAAAGTACCGTTATTTTCATCTTCTGCTTCTTGAAGTCTGTCTATATTACGAGCTTTTCTCTAGATATGCAATAATAATAACAATGCTATTATTATTAGTAGTATTAAAAAACATTTGTTGTATCTGAGACCAGAAGGAAAAACAATGAAATTCATAAAATATTTCAGCACTACATCATTCATTTGACAATGGCCAAAATTCCAAAGAAGCATCTTATTGTAGCTATATGATGACAAATGTGAGGTACTTAGCCATTGCAAAGTTTAACACACAGCTGCTGGAAACATAACCCATGTACTTGAGAAACTGAACTCCACCCCAGGCTCATTGTGGGATGCAAATTGCATGCCAACTTGAACTGTTCTCATGGTCTAAGCCCATCTACGCTGGTCTAGCCAGGTACTGTTCCATCAGCAGTACTGATGTATTGCTAAGCTGACTTACTGTAGGTGACCATGTGAGTGTTCCCAGTCTTCTTCAGTGCAAGTTAATCAGAGACTATTAAAACCCACCAGTTTTTCTTCTCACAAGAAAAACACCAATCAGTTTGTAGGGTAAAATCATACTGCCAATAATGTCAATCATACACTTTGCCATTGATCTGAAAAGACAGCCTGTTGCACCCACAGATAGTTACTGCTACACAGCTGAGGTGTGTGACTGGCCATGTGAATGTTTTCAGTTAAGCACTCAGAAAGATGTCTTGAAGTGTTGTGATAGTCAACACAGCAAAGCTTAAAGAGTAGATGTTTAGGCCTGTGGATTGGAGTTTGGAATGTTTATTTTGGAACACAAGACATATATGAATGAGATTACTGTAACAGCATAACAGTTTACTGAGTGGGGAGTGCCTAAACTGGGAAATTTTTGGAGGAAAAATTTGGGTGAAGGTCACTCTCCTGTGTGAACAGTTACACCCATTTCACTAACTGCTGCCAGAGACTTCTGAGTCTCTGGCCATGCCTCTTTTGATGCAGCCCAGGATGCAGTTGTCCTTCTGGGCTGTAAAAGCACGCTGCTGGCTCATGTCAAGCGTTTGGTCCACAAGAACCCCCAAGTCCCTCTCTGCAGGGCTGCTCTCAATGAATTCTTCTCCCAGTCTGTACTCATGCCTGGGATTGCCCTGACCCAGGTGCAGCACCCTGCACCTGGCCTTGTTGAACCTCATTCGGTTCACATGGGCCCACTTCTCAAGCTTGTCCAGATCCCTTTGAATGGCATTCCTTCCTTCTTTTGTATGAACTGCACCACTCAGTTTGGTGTCATCTGCAAACTTGCCGAGGGTGCACTCAATCCCATCATCTATGTGACTGATAAAGATATTGAAAAGCACCGGTCCCAAGACAGACCCCTGAGGGATACCGCTCGTCACCAGCCTCCATTTGGACATAGAACCATTGACCACTACTCTCTGGGTGGTGTGGCCTTCAAGCCAATTCCTTATCCACCAAATGGTCCACCCTTCCAATCCATATCTTTCCAAGTTAGAGATCAGGATGTTGTGTGGGACTGTGTCAAAAGCCTTACAGAAGTCCAAGTGGATGACATCGGTCGGTCACATTCCCTTCAGTGTGCATCATTACTCCTGTGTGATATCAATACTCAAGGTAAGAAGCATGTAAGATTTCAGAAGCAATCTCAAGATCCTTCTCAGCTGATTGAAGTTTTAGGACAGTCTTTCCTTGAGATGCTTTTGAAAATATTGTCTTATTTAAATCTTGTCTTCATTCAATATGCTCTCTACAGACTCTCAGTTGATTGCTGCCTCTTATATCTTATGAATTTCATATTGTCCTGAAATATATTCAGGTAGCTCAAGGAAGATATTGATAGAATGGCTAAGAACCATATTAGACAGTTTAGTATTTCTACACAATTTTAGCTGTGGTCCTTTCAATAAACATTTGAAATTTCTTCAGAGGCAGAAATGTGTATGTGCTTGGTTAGATCTAAGCTATTTTACCTGCAAGTGGTTGTATATAGATGACTCAGTAGAAGAAACTGTTTGATGTACCTGTGCTATTTTGACAGGAAAAAGCTATGATACTAAAAAGAATAAAACACTGAATTAGCCATTAAATTAAAAGAGAAAACAACAAAAACAACAATAAAACATCGTAAATATAAACACAGAATTCAACAGTCTGGTTCGATAATTAAACCTGAAGAAATGAACAACACAAAAATAATCATAATAAAAAAAAAATGATGTGGTTCAATTAGCAAAATGATCCACTATGGAAACTTCAGGACAAATAGGAAAATGTTAAGGACCTACTTCTACTTTGAAGTTAATGGCAAAAGTCCAGCTGAAATCACTGTGAACAGAAACAAACCCTAAACAATGAAGGGAAGAGTCTGGCAGGATTTCAGGACTCCATTAGTTTTAATGATTCATGCAGTGCCAAGTGTTTGGGTATCTGGGACTGAAAAATAAACAGTTTCTCTTCTTACATATTATTGCTGCAGGTATAGCCATTTAGAGAGCATTGTACCACATTATATGCATAAAGTAAGTATTGTGAATATGCAAATTATCCAATTTGGAAAATAGGCTAACTAGGTGAGAAATACAGTCAGAAAGTCAGAAAAAAAAATCCCCAAAGAAAAAAAAAAGTACAGTTAATCTACTAGAATTTATCAAGAATGTTTTTTTCTCTTCCCCTCTCTTCCCCTCTCTTCCCCTCTCTTCCCCTCTCTTCCCCTCTCTTCCCCTCTCTTCCCCTCTCTTCCCTTCTCTTCTCTTTCCCACACCTATGTCACACAGTGTTTTACAAAACTGTGACCTATAGAAAAGCAAGTTTGGTCTTGTTCTCATAAACCCACAATATCATGAATGGAAATTACCTGCAGGTATAATTCTTAGGAAATCTGTCCCAGATTAGATGTTTAGTTTGACACTTTGAGAAGGTTACCAATATTTCTCTTAATACTGTGGGTGGAAAGAAAAAAAAAGGTCTGATTGTATGACTATGAAGACTGATAATATGACAAGAGGTTGAGGTGAAAATTCTAGGCTCATTGAAGCTACAGTGGAGTCACAGTTTCATCCTTCGAATGTACAAGCTATGAGATATTCACAATATGTCACAAATTAGTATCCATCAATCAGAGATAAAACATCTACCAGACAGATTCTTTATGCCGTAAGTATGTCTTTTTTCTCAAGAAAATATTATTTAACCCTTTTTATAAAATGTTCAGATTTTCTAAAAAGGGAAAGATGAAGTGTATAATCATGGTTAATATTACTATCCTGTTAAAAAATGCATGAGAAATCACTTCTGAAAGTTTTCATTAAAAAATATCAAAACCTTTACTGACTTTATTGTCAAATCTCTTTCTCTCTTTGTCACAGAAAATTCTTATCTACTAAAAAATTATTTCTTCTTTTCTGATAGCTCACAGACACTGGAAGGAAATATTGTAGTCCTGGAACAAGGTGAATGAAATTCTTGCTTGGTCACAATAAAAGCAGAGTACATGACAGGAAACCGGTAATATCGTGTTAGATAAATCACTGCTCTGATTTAATGTAGAAATTCTGAGGGAGGATTTTAGAAATACTTTTTATTGATTGCATTACTCACCTAGGAAATAAACAATGAAATATTTCATTTTATTAGCTTGACTCCCCTTTCATTCTTTTTGTTTTGTTTTGTTTTAAGCAATGCAATCAATTGATTGATTGGTTTGTCTCATCCCTTATTACTGCATCCTGATTACAACTTGTGCTGAGATGCAATTTAAAGATGGAAAGTCAGCCAAACTGGCATTTTCCTAATAGCGGATTTCATTGATATCTGCCATCCATTTATCTAATCATTAATAATGACTTTTTTTTTAAGAACATTACTGCCTTTACTAAAAAAGTGAATATAGGGTATTCCAAACTAAAGATTGCTGAAGATTGTCCAATGGATTGTCATTGTTTCAATTACTATATATATATATATATATATATATATATATATACACATATTTTAAAAGATAGCACACTACTAGACTCACAGTGAAATAAATTGTGCATATGACATAGNGCTTGGTCACAATAAAAGCAGAGTACATGACAGGAAACCGGTAATATCGTGTTAGATAAATCACTGCTCTGATTTAATGTAGAAATTCTGAGGGAGGATTTTAGAAATACTTTTTATTGATTGCATTACTCACCTAGGAAATAAACAATGAAATATTTCATTTTATTAGCTTGACTCCCCTTTCATTCTTTTTGTTTTGTTTTGTTTTAAGCAATGCAATCAATTGATTGATTGGTTTGTCTCATCCCTTATTACTGCATCCTGATTACAACTTGTGCTGAGATGCAATTTAAAGATGGAAAGTCAGCCAAACTGGCATTTTCCTAATAGCGGATTTCATTGATATCTGCCATCCATTTATCTAATCATTAATAATGACTTTTTTTTTAAGAACATTACTGCCTTTACTAAAAAAGTGAATATAGGGTATTCCAAACTAAAGATTGCTGAAGATTGTCCAATGGATTGTCATTGTTTCAATTACTATATATATATATATATATAT
>VXAA01001799.1:17446-28260 GCA_013399115.1 Anseranas semipalmata
TACACATATTTTAAAGGATAGCACACTACTAGACTCACAGTGAAATAAATTGTGCATATGACATAGGACGGGCTGAAAAAGCTAGTTTGCCTTCATACATACTAGTTTTGCTTTAGCTTTTCACACATTGATATTGGGTGGCCTTTCAGTTATTGAAAATGATATTCTGAATCTTCTGCAGTCAGACTCAAAGTGGCTAAAAGTTCTGACTGACAGGTGGAAACGTAGCTTGGCAAATCTGGGATGGTAAGGCAAACTGAAATCAGTGAGAGTTACATTTTAAATGTTACTCTGCTGGACAGTTCAGATGCCAAGTCACAATTAAGCCATCTTTGCACCTGGGAGTCAGAGATGCAAGTGAGAAAAGGTGAATTAATCAGCAGATTTAAGACAAGTCTTTTTTTTTTTTTTTTTCCCCATAAATCAGGGTCCAAGAGTACCCAAGGAGGGAATTAAGTGGAATTCTCAAAGTGCTTAGAATTAATTTTGAGGGAATTTTGGTTTCAGAACTGAAGTTATCAAGCACCTAAATTTCTTGTTCTGGGTATGATGAGACTAAACTCCCCTCTAGATTTCACCTATGATAATGTTTTCAAAGGAAGTATTTCTGCAGTTTTGTGTTTCTGTAGAGACCCATTGTTTATTTTTGGAAGCTGGGCTGAGTAAGCTTTCAGCTTCATGCAGAGATACTTTAAAATAGAACAGTGAGCTTAAAAGAATGTATAAAATGGAATCCCTCACATTAAAATTGTGAAAATTACTAAAATACCATTTTAAATACCTTGTGATTGGAAGTAATTTGCCACTCTTTTAGGACATCTTCATAACTTAAGCAAAATCACTTTTTCTTGGAATACACTTCATGTAAAAATGCTACTAAATTTTTCAGCACAAGAATGTTAAATTCCCACCAATCTTTAACACCCACATCAGCGGACAGCCAGGCAAAGGGGAAAAACTTCAGAGTTCCTGACTACAGAGGAGACTGTCAGCCTGTTTAAGTTGATAACACATCGTTTTCAACTATAAAAGCATGAAAAAGAGAGAGAGGTATTAGTCAAATGGAGGAAAGTACCTAAAAATCATTTTCTGTATTATAAATAGTTTGGCACATATTAGAACATCAGAACATCAGAACAGAAGTTCTGTATATAAATACATTTTTTTTATATTTTTTATTTTTCCCCATTTCAACATCTTTTCTGCTGTTAGTCTGGAAAGCAACTTACTTGTCAGCAAGAAGCTTGGCTTTTGTATATTTTTTATAACAATATGTGTAAGTGAGGACACAAAAATTTTGTACCAACATTCCTTCATGATCTACATTTTGGAAGCAAACCTAGGCTAAATCAGCCGGTCTGACATTTTTTTCCTCAAACCCATATTTGGGGTGTTCTATTTGGATCCATGTGTGGGGTCAAACATTTTGATTTATAATACAAAGATTCAACATCTAAATTCCTTCCAGAGTGGCATTGCCACCAGATAAATTGTTCTCATTCTTTTGTCACATTCTTTGAACCTCAACTTGCTTAAATATCTTTTGAGCAAGAAACAAAGAAAAATTAATAAGGCTCTATTTCACTATTTCACTTGTGTATTCCAATGAAAAATCTCGATTCTTCCACTGTATTCCTTTCCTGTTTTAGTGGTAAATTATTTTAAAAGTTTTTTTTTTTTTTTTAAAAAAAGGAAGAACAATAAAAAGAAAGAAAATAAAAAGGGTAAAAAGGAATGCATGGACTTTTTTTCTAAATGTTCTATTTTTATTTATTTCAGCAGCAAGCAAGATTCAGATATGTTCCCTTAATTCTACTTATTTTGTTACAAATTTAAAAAAATGTTTATATTAGTCTCCTTCAATTGCCTTGTCTATAGGCAAAATATGTATTTTCTGAGTCATTCATAAAAAATGCCCCAGCTCATGAATGCTGAATATAGTCTTTTCTATTCTGCAACTATCCTCAAGCTCAGCTAACAAAGCTGACTATATCAATGAATAGGGTCATCAACTTCCAAATGTTTTTTGTTTTGTTTTGTCTTGATTTTTTTTTTCTCAGAACTCTAAAGCCTGTTTATATCTTTGGCTTTGGTAGCTTTAGAGTCTGCAGCATTTTATATGGGAAGCTTGAGCAGAATGTTAACAATATTAGATATTTTAGACTATATTACATCACAAAAACACAGCACAAGTTTCTGATAAGCCATCATTGTACTGTCTAGTTTTAATGCACATGTATCAAAGCTGAATATAAATGTCAGAAACTTTTGTCTTGCTGTTTGTAATAATATACAGTAAATAGATGTCTTTAATTGATTTGTTGACAAAAAGGCAAATTATGGCAAATTAAGGCAAAACAGGTTACAGGGGATGAAAGAGAAAGGAAGGAAGAAAGAGAAAGGAAGAAAGAGAAAGGAAGAAAGAGAAAGGAAGAAAGAGAAAGGAAGAAAGAGAAAGGAAGAAAGAGAAAGGAAGAAAGAGAAAGGAAGAAAGAGAAAGGAAGAAAGAGAAAGGAAGAAAGAGAAAGGAAGAAAGAGAAAGGAAGAAAGAGAAAGGAAGAAAGAGAAAGGAAGAAAGAGAAAGGAAGAAAGAGAAAGGAAGAAAGAGAAAGGAAGAAAGAGAAAGGAAGAAAGAGAAAGGAAGAAAGAGAAAGGAAGAAAGAGAAAGGAAGAAAGAGAAAGGAAGAAAGAGAAAGGAAGAAAGAGAAAGGAAGAAAGAGAAAGGAAGAAAGAGAAAGGAAGAAAGAGAAAGGAAGAAAGAGAAAGGAAGAAAGAGAAAGGAAGAAAGAGAAAGGAAGAAAGAGAAAGGAAGAAAGAGAAAGGAAGAAAGAGAAAGGAAGAAAGAGAAAGGAAGAAAGAGAAAGGAAGAAAGAGAAAGGAAGAAAGAGAAAGGAAGAAAGAGAAAGGAAGAAAGAGAAAGGAAGAAAGAGAAAGGAAGAAAGAGAAAGGAAGAAAGAGAAAGGAAGAAAGAGAAAGGAAGAAAGAGAAAGGAAGAAAGAGAAAGGAAGAAAGAGAAAGGAAGAAAGAGAAAGGAAGAAAGAGAAAGGAAGAAAGAGAAAGGAAGAAAGAGAAAGGAAGAAAGAGAAAGGAAGAAAGAGAAAGGAAGAAAGAGAAAGGAAGAAAGAGAAAGGAAGAAAGAGAAAGGAAGAAAGAGAAAGGAAGAAAGAGAAAGGAAGAAAGAGAAAGGAAGAAAGAGAAAGGAAGAAAGAGAAAGGAAGAAAGAGAAAGGAAGAAAGAGAAAGGAAGAAAGAGAAAGGAAGAAAGAGAAAGGAAGAAAGAGAAAGGAAGAAAGAGAAAGGAAGAAAGAGAAAGGAAGAAAGAGAAAGGAAGAAAGAGAAAGGAAGAAAGAGAAAGGAAGAAAGAGAAAGGAAGAAAGAGAAAGGAAGAAAGAGAAAGGAAGAAAGGAAGGAAGAAAGGAAGGAAGGAAGAGAGGGGAAGAAAGAAAAAGCTGCTTTTCGACCTGAAACCCTCAGCCCCAAGAATTTATGTAGGATTTTAAGTAGGATTGTTTGTGGGGATGTTTCTATAGAATATTAATGCTTTCCAAAGAATAATAAATCGCTGCTGCCTTTTTAGTGATACAAACTCTGCGCTCCCTAATTTCATGACATAATTTTAAGCATAAATTGTCAGATCTGTTTAAGGTTTCTGTCATGGATGGAAGCTTTCAATCATACTGCTGAGTAGAGCACCTTGGTGAATAGGGGAAATTGTAAGTAAATCCACAGACTGTCCTTAGTTATTCTGTTCTGTACAAACACAACACTTTCTAGATTTAGGGACAAATTTTTCTTTAGCATTTTTAAATTTAATGTTATGGTTTTCTTTCACTGGGACATTGAATGGTAGACCATGCTGAAAATCGTGTTATAAACAAAGACAGAAGGAATGGCTAAGATCCATAGACATGTTACTGCACCACAACATGCTCTTCCATCTTCAGGATCATGTTAATATTTAGAGCACAAATTAGAGGAAATAAATATCTACTGGTCAAGGCAGAAACCTATGTACATTTTAAGCTATTATATTTAGAGATTTTACACAATATGGTAAGCATTTCACTGCGAGAAATATGCAATAAACATTGGTTTATTAATCAAAAATCAAAAGATTCTTGCAAATTATAAAGCAAGGATAGATTCATTCCTATTGAAATTTAAAAAGCTACAAAACCCACGGGGGGGAAAAAAAAAAAACTGATTACCTTGTGATCTGCAGCTATTTTAGGTAGTTGACAGAAATTTATGACATATTACCATGGCAACAATGGACTATCTCAATAGCTGTATTGCTTGTAAGGAGAATAAATTCTCGGGATGCATTATAATGCTCATAATTATTGCTCAAACTTCTACATGTTCTGTATAAATTGAAAGCTGTCTTTTTCTTTCCTCTTTTTTCCTTTTTTTTTTTTTTTTTTGGTTCACAATAGTGATTTTTTTTCTTGACACTCTTAAAGAGATTCTACCTGTGATAAGTTTCCACTGTGCTCAAATAGTCCACTAGATGGAGCGTCTACCATTTCCAAAAAAAAAAAAAAAAATTGTTAAGGAAGCTAATTTTCACAAGTATATGTTAAAGCCACTGAAAGTTTGGGGAATGGGGTAACAAACTATAATCTATTTAAACTTCTGTTTACAAGGCAGTCTTTTGATTCAGCCTTATTTACTGGGATAAAAAGTGTTTTGCATCTAGATAATGTATTGTGGAACCTATTTGAGGAATGACTTAATTTAAAAACGAAAAAAATCAACAACAACAACAAAAACACAAGGAAAGTTGGAGGAAGGAGGAGGAAGAGGACAACTCCTCTCAAGATTCTCCAGTAAGATTTCAATTCTTTCCTTAATTCTGTGTGATTTCATATGTTTCAGTTTAGATATACAGCCTGCAGAAATCTTCAAAAGTCTGTCTGCATTAATGCTGCAGAAGAGTAATTTCTGTGGAAAAGAAAAAGAAATTATAATGAAGCCTGTGTAGACTAGTGTGGGTGAGAAAAGGGGGGAAAAGCAAAAGATGTGCTTCAATGAAAGGGAAACAGCAGTGGACATTGTATTGCCATAGGATGCCTGTGAAAATCAGGCAGGAGCTCCAAAGCATTCTTTCAGTTCAGTGAACACTGAGAAAGTAAAGCTGAGCAGCTGTGAGTTTGGCGGTAGTAGGTCAGCACTGATCTGCTCAATCCACAGGCTTGGGCAAACCAGCGATGTGTATCATTTGTGAGGTTCAAATCAATGGGAAGCTAAGTAAGAGTTCCCCTACTCCCCCTACCCTCTTTCCCTTACCCCTGGAGACAAGACATTTACTTTCAGCAGCTAAATAAGAATGGATTTCCTGAAAACTGGCTTTTGGCCAGGTTAATTTATGCATATGCAAACTTATGCTTCACCAATTTACTAAAACCCATCATTTAAGCCCGTTCAAATGTGCAGCTGTTTAAATGAGGTTGGAAGCAATTTTGCCACACGATGCTGATGTCAGTTAAAAGCTCAGAATTAGCAAAATGGGAAGGCATCAACGGAGTGTGTCTGCTACGGTGATCTGTGTTCCCCAGCGTCTAATGGATCAGGGAGACAGATATGCCTAGCTCATTGGCCTGTAAAGTTAAATTCAGATCTATTACCTATTACACACATGCATGTATACGAGGGGAAGCATTTTAAGTAGAATAAGAACCAGTTTTTTTCTGGCAAATATCCAGGGTGAATCTGAATGGAGACTTTCAGGAAAAGCAGCATACAAAACTGCCAAGTGTGAAAATGGTTACAAATGATAGTTTATGTGAAAAAAAGTGCTCAGAAACCTAGACGTGCCAGTAAGACAAGTTGGGCAAAGATTGCATTTCCCAGGGTGTCATTCTATAAAAAGAAAATGCAATGCTGTGTAAGTGGTAATAGTGTATACGTGGTAATGCTGTATACTGCTGTGGGTAAGATCTGCATCAGTTCTGGATACTAAATATAAGGTTCATGAGCTGATGAAAATGGAACTTTATTTTAGATAAAACAAAATGCTCAGAAAGAGCAAAAAAGTATAAAGAGCGAGAAAGTATAGAGGTCTGTATTATGGAGACAAATGGATATTCTCGGTTTCTAAGTAAACAGCAAAGGCCTGTTTGTCTGCAAATGGCTCTACCTCACTCTGAACTACATGAGAAAATCATCTATGATGGATTTTGGTTTCCATTCTGCATGTAATACATATGAGGAGACAGATCCAAAGGTACAGGATATTTTTTTATTATTATTGTTTTAAGTTATATAAATTAAAGACATCACAAAGGATCTGCTTTTAACTATATATTTGGGCTAATAGCAGACTAAAAGGGAACTGAAAATATATAAATAAAAAAGTGACAAAAGGCCATTTATTGCAAGACTAAAATGTTATGAAAAACAGTTGAAATTTGGATTAGGCTATTAAAAATAATTGTCTACTAAGGCTATGTATATTTTACTGCTGTCTTTGACACATAGATAATGATTTTAATATTTTGAAGGCTTAACTGCTATCTTTTATGATCTTAATGTAAGATGAGAACAACATGGAAAGTTAGACGCGTGTTGCTACTTCACAGGTCTTGCTAAAGAAGCATTTTCCAGTTCCTGCCTTACAGTATAGCGCTTGTATTTATCCAATTGTCAGAATACTTCAGCATGGCTTATCTGAGATCGAATCTTCTTGAAATCCTTCTATTCTCCAAATTCATTGGGGGTGAATTAAAAAATTGAGTGAAAACTGCTGCTTCTGATCATCTTTGTTTTATACTTTGGGATTTTTTCCAGAAATTTATATTCTTCAGACTGTGTTCAGTTTTGATAAAATCTAATGAGGGTATTTTCACTACCTTAAATTGCAAGTGAGTTGAAACCCCTTGAATCTAACACATTGCTATACTAATTCAATGACAAATAGTTTAAAATGATGGGTGGAAGAAAATAAAGTTAGTTACTCAATAGAAACACAGAATCTAAGTTAACTGAGAAGAATGCAGCAATTTCTGGACTTTTTAAACATGGGTTATTGACTTGCTTGGTCATAATTGCTTCTTTGGAGCTATTATGCTCTCATGTAAGTACATATTTAGAGGCATTTCAAAAATTAGAGTATTGGCCTAGTAGACCATGACTATCCCAAAGGATTAGTCATACTCAGTAGAGTATGAGTATTAGAGTATATAGAGTATTAGCTCATACTGCAGTAGAGCTGACAAAAGCCATGTATAAAGCATTATAAGCCACTCTGAACGTCTTAGCTGCTTAACTTCTTCAATACAGCAAAAGACACAGAAACGATTGTGACTTTGGACAAAATCATGTTTATGTTAACCATATGAACAGTTTTGTAAGCTTTAAACTGAGTTGTTCCCACAAACTCACAGGGACAGTAGCTAATTCCAAAAGCTACTTTCCATCAGAAGACCTAAATTGAGTAGAAGCAATATAGCAGAAGGAAAATTAAGAACTAACTTATCTCTTATCTCAGTTATTCTATGAAAATGTGTTTGGAAATGTAGGAATCAAAAGAGTTTGGCAAACAGGTGGAGTCTCAAGAGGACAGAATTATCTGCAGAGAAGAGGGCCTAGTTCACAGTCAAGGCACTGTCCTGGGATTCTAGGTCAACAATAAATCTTAAAATTTCGTATGTCACAGAACAATATTTTTCAAATAACATAGCATAACATAACACCAATGAGTTTAAGTGATATTTTTTTCAATAGAAATTCTAGTTAGACATGGTAAAAGGGTATACAGTGTTGTTCCAGACACAGCTCACCATGCTAGAACAGAGGGTTTGGCTTAGATACTTATTGACCTTTTTTATTCATGAACATATTTTTGATTAAGATGTACTTCATATGAGCATTCAAGTGAGGTCTGCTTTCTTTGATGACAAGGATATATTCAATGAAATAGTTGAATGAGACAGCAAACATATTTTTGAAAGGAAATAATGGCTTTTAATTTAGCAGATCATCCATTCATAGAGCACATGAAGCAATATCATATGACTTGCACAAAAATTCACAAACTAACATTATCAACTTTAAAAAGCAAAAGGTATATATTTAAAGGAGGTTGATCAATTAAACAAGTGTCATAATCTAGCTTTAGCTGGCAATCCACATGTAAGGGATAATCTGTATTTTTTTATTAGTTGGTATTTTTAATAAATTCTTTGTCCAATCTCAATCATGATTATAAATATGTTCAAATTCATCATGTTTACAACTACACTGGATATAATATGGTGGACTAGCAACCTGTCAAACACTAGCTGCTGAAAGAGGTGTCTCAGACCTGTTGAAAGTTTGCTCACTGCTATGTGCCACTATATATGTCCCCTATACACCAAGTTGTATACAGCAGCACAATATGCTAATGAACACAAGGCAGACTGGCAGGTGCATGAGGTGACCCTTCAACAAAATTGGTTAGCCAGTTTGGCTGTCCTACTCTAGTTACCACAGCGATTACTATGAAGCAGGCATTAGGTAAAACTAAATGTCTCATATTTTGTGGTAACCAGAAATAATGATTGTCCAGGCTAACCAGAATTTTTTATGATTTTTACCAACAACTAAGATCTTATCAAGTCTGGAAAGAACTTCCTTGAGTAGTTTTTCTAGTAACAAGTGAACTGGAATCTCTGATTTTCATATCATTTAATTTCAGTCAACAAATTAGTAAGGAAGCTGACCTCTCTAAACTTCTCTTACAGGCTGTCCAAAAGACAAATAAATACAAGTAAAGCTTCGGATGTGTATCTGCTCTGGAACAGGCTTGCTTGCTTGCTTGCTTGCTGGTGTAGCAGTCCAAGAGAGAGATGCTTCCTAATACACCTGGTTTCATGTGCCAGAGTTAAGCAGTGTGGCTCCCTTTCACAGCGCATGATTGTATTTATCAAAGTAAATGGTAGACTTCAATATAGTATCAATTGCACTATTCCTGTATATATCGCTCTAAATAATGTCCACCAAAAAAGGATGAATAATCAGGTCAGAAGCTGCTTCAGTACTTATCCAGGAGATGAGGAGGTCTGGGCTGCAGAAGAAAGATGTTTCTCCATGGAATATTTTTCATCTCAGCAACAATTAATTTTGTAATGTTATGATGACTCTTTACTAAACTCTTTGTGAATAACTCAGTTATATAGTCCCTGTAAAACTCTGATTAATTAACTTTCCAAACATGGTATGTTTCTTAACATTAATATTTGTATGTATTATTAGACAAAATATTTTACTACTGTTGTCAACTTCTCCTTTAACATCTCACTTTGAATATTTTAACTATTAAAATCCGTATCTTTACAGGTTTATAAAAAACAGCATAAAATCACCTTCAGGGGCAATCTGCATTCAGCTATCCTGCTACAGGGCAAGAAGGTAGACTACAAGATCTTTTGAGAATTCATTTGTATTTCATGATAAGGTTATTTTCTCCAAAAACGAGGTAATTTTCTAGTAGTATTTGAATTATTAAAAAATAAATTGTCTACAAAGTTGTCATAATTCAAAATTAACTTCCATTGCATTAAATGTGTAAATTTACCAAGTTGGAATAGCCTTTATTGCAAGTGTTGAAATGAAACGTTTTGAACTTTCTCTCCAAAATGGCATTTTCTAATGTCAAAATATTTTTAGTTTCAAAATTAATTCTAGAGATGGCATTTCATTTCAAAACAGATTTTATCTAAAATAATATTTTAAAAATAAAAATGTTTCTTTCAAATTTTGAATTCAAACCCATTTTTTTGTTCAGTTTTCATAATTAAGAAATTGTACTTTTCCCTATGGTAAAATGTGAATTTTGACAGAAAAAAAAGAAAAGAAAAGAAAAAAATACTTTCTTTTTTTTTTTTCCCTCCAGGAATCCTGGTTAGTGAAAGAACGGTAACTAGTTGTATGTATAAAATAATTAAGGGGAAGAATTGTTCATTTAAGCTTAAAAAAAAAAAAAGGTTTAACAAACTGCATTTTGTAACTGGACAAAATTCCTCTTTGTTTTGAGGAAAATGCATCCTTTGTGCTGAAAACTGCAAGGCACTTTTAAAATAACAAAATTCTGTCTAGCCCTTTTAAATAGTGCTTTAAAATGAACATTTAAAAAAAAAAAGGCAAAACAAACAAAAACCAAAAACCAGATGAGAAATCCAGCAAGAGAAAACAAGATGTTATTCTGTGAGTACCTGAATAATGAAACCTGGTTTCCATGGATTGGTCCTTATTTCTGTGTCTACCAGGAGTGCAGTCTTTAGACTTTTCTTTTAGCTGTTCTTTTCTGTGTCGATTATATGACATCTAATAAAGGTTGTGTTTATACTGCAGCTTTTCTCTCAAGAACAGCTCAGCTGGGAGCATATCCTTTATTTGTCTGTCATCTTTCACAAAAACTACAGAAACTTAATAACCTTGAGATAACGAGGAGTTTGCGAGATTTGATCGAGAACTTGACTGAGATTGCCTAGTTGTGCAGCAGTTATTCAAGGTGTAGGCAGTCAGACAAACACACAGCAAACATACACCACAGTATGATTATATGGGACTCATAGGAAAATATGTTGAAAATAACCAAATGGAAGGGCTGGTGAGATAAGAAAATAGTGAGCTTTGGCTAACTGCAGCCAGGAATAGTGTGATAAACCTCTTCAGTACCTGATGCTGGTAGGAGGGGAGGACGTACATGACATTGCAGGGGTGGCCTCTGTGAGCAGAGCCCAGCAGCTGCCCCATGTCAGATCAGAGCCAGCTCCAGCTGGCTCTAAAAGGGACCCGCCGCTGGCCAGAGCTGAGCCAGTGAACAACATT
>VXAA01001800.1:10797-27918 GCA_013399115.1 Anseranas semipalmata
CCCCCCCCAAATATTTACTACATGTGCTTTAGGTAGGAGTTTTAGCCAGCACCATTCAATGGCTTACAGAAAGGCTTCCTTCTATAGTTTTAGGGACCACACCACCTAATGCAAGAACTCTTCAATACATATTTTTTCATGCTAATCACTACAGCCTTTGTGCAGTAACGCCTGCATATTCACAGGAGATTTTCAAAGGAGCAGGGGGCTAGCAGGGGTACATTTTCAAGCCCCAGACCATGCTGTTATAAGCCAGGAAGTCTTTTCATTCGCAGCAGCCCTGGGTATAATCCTGGCTAGACACATGCTCAGAAGGGTTTGGTGGGGATGCACATCCTGGGACACTGGGCTCCCCTTAAATGTACTCTGCAACTAGGACCTGGCACAAGCAAAGGACTTGCCTCAGAGATATTTGCCAGAAGCACCAGATTTTCACAGAGTACCAGCAGGAGCAACTTGGGTGTTCCCCTCACTATTGTGGAGAAGCAGATGTATTTTTGACAAGAGAGGCTGAGGCTGTCTAGTTTTTTGTCTCTTTTCATAGGTAGACCCCAAACACTTCCCAAGGTCTCTATATGGCACAACAAGTTTACTTGCAATAAACCTCCCTTTCACACAGTGCAGTTGCACATCATGGCTGTGCAGGTCCAGGCAAAAAGGCAGGTCTTTTACCCTTGTCCTCCTCACTGCTCTTTGGAAGTCTCTGGGGAGCTGAACTATTAGAAGACAAAACATTTATAGCCACCCCAGAGCTGCTGTCCTTTGCAATAACTCCCTGAGCTGACCGTGCCACCCTGCTCAAACACGAACTGCCAGCAGAGAAGAGGCAGGGCTCGCAGCCTGAGGGGTCACTAGGAGGCGGTGGGGCCAGGATCTCTGCTGGCAGTGGCCCATCATGTAAGGCTGCAGCAGGGCAGCTCGCACCAGTGGCCTGGGGCTTTCCCACCCAGCACCTGCAGCCAGGCTCTCGGATGCTAGGAGGAGCAAGACAAAATTGGCCAGGCCCTCGCAGAAGCAGTGCATGCTGGCCGTGATGATCAGAGGGTAATTATGTCCATTGCCAGCTCTGTCACCTTCCCCTTGATTCACTGCTGAGCATTTCCACCATCATCTTCTCAGCATCTAGCTGGAATGCTCCCTGGCAAACTGGAAATGCCCATACCATGGTGGCAGGAGAAGTCCTGCAAATTAACACTGTAATCACAGCAACCCCGCTATTGTTGGACAGCACATGGATTGGTTTGCCAAGTGCCAGCCTGTGGTTCCCCCTGTCACTGCAACCCTGGTTCTGTTCAGCATAGACATTTTTCAAGGGACCATTTTCTTCGTCTTGCCTTCTGCTTGAATCCCGACTCACTGGCCAGCCCCTCCAACCTGCTCACATCCCCATGTCTCTGCTCTCTCATCCTTGTCGGGAGTGCTGTTCACCCCCCTGGGCTGTGACCACATGGTATAACTTTAGCTAACAGCAGGCTATGAAAACAAGTCCATTGCACATAAGGAAAAAATAAAATAAAAACAAGAAGAGAAAGTTTCACTACATCTGCTTTATCAATTATTTTACTCATGAAGGCTGGGACAGTTTCTTGCCTTTTACTCTCAAGAATTGACTCCTCGCTTTTTGCTCTTGCTGTGTTTCTCTCATCTGCACTCAAGTCATTAGCCTCATGGTAATTTACACCCCCCAAAAAAAAGCTTTTTTTTTTTCTCTCCTGGAAATGTTCTTGGGCAGTGTTTCAAACCACAAAGGCTGGAAAAACACTCAAAGAGGCACAAGCAGCCTGCAGCTGTACGTCTTGTACAGCATGAGCAAACTGTGCTCAGCCCTGAGTGTATCGCTCATCCTTTTATGTTTTCTGTTTCCAGTGTAAGATGCTTCACTGCATGGACAGTCACTACTCCCTAATGTCCTGCAAGTTTGGGTGGAACTCATCCGACAGAGGTGATGCAAAAGGGTGCTTCATGGAGGTTGCAAATAACTCAGACTGGCTTAGGTACATACAATTATTGTTGCGGGGTGATTTCAGTCCTTGCATCCCTTTGAGAATAATTACTACAGAAGATTGTTTTTTCCTTTCTTTATGTATTTTTGGTGTAATTTCTTTTTCTTTATTTGCATTCACTCTAAATTGGGTGGTGGTGGTGTTGTGGTGTTTAGAGCAGGTGACATAGAGCTCTGCTCTTTATCATTACAGAATGAATTGTAGTTAACTAGAGACTTTAAGAACAATACAGAAATCTATTTCATTAACTCCAGATACTGCTTACCTCCAATTATATAGCTGTATGGAAATTATTAAGTGTGAAATAAAAATGTTGTTGCAATTGAACTCTTTTTCTTAGTTAACTTTTGAAATCAATGAGAAGAAAATTAAAAAAGATCAGTTTGATAACACTTAGCCTGTTTGCTCAAGGTATAGCCATAATCACCATGAAAAACCATTTACCCTGTGATATGTTCTGCAAGAAGGAAAACTGAAGAATTTCCTTGCTTGCTATAAAATACTTTTCAGTTAAAGCCAAGATCAGGCAAAACAGATGAACAGAGACACAGCCTGCGTTACCAAAAGGACAGAACGCTGCAGGTCACAGCTTATGGGCAGGGCTCCTCTGCCACCTCAGTGATGCAGCCACTGCACTCCAAGGCTCCAGCAGGACGTGCAAGCTGCAGACCCTGTGTGACTGCCCACTTGGCAGCTTATATTGTAAGGAAAGGCTCATTTTCCACAAAAATCTCACCTTTTGCTTTCCAAGTGTCAGAGATTCTGGCAGTTTATCTGATGGTGCTGTGGCTGCCGAGGTGAGATGGTGTCCGATTAATGCCCAACTGTGCCCAGGCATGCAGGCTCAGAGAACTAGCCTCCTGCTCAAGCTGGAGGTGCTGTCACCTTCGCTGGTGGCAGCCTCCAGCGAGACGGAGACTGCAAAGATGAACCCTTGTATCTAGCGTCACTAAAGTGGAACAAAACATTCTTTAGGGGAATTTCCTCACTGCTTTTACTGCTCTGTTTCTAATATTTACTTTGCTCATTGATTATGCTATTTTAGTTCTGTCTCTATTTCTTGCCCTGTAGGGCATGCATTAGTTTGATTATAGCAACTGATTTCAGGGGATTTTTTCAGAAGTTTTGCAGCTAGGCACATGGGACATTTTTTAACCCCTTGTTTCCCGATGGGCACAGCGCCAGCCACCCAGCTGGAAGATGTCCCCCAAAACTACAGGTTTGACAAAGATCTTGGATCTTTCACAGGGCTGCCTTTCTCTATCAACGCCCCCCCCTCCCCCCCCCCAGCTTTAACAGTCAAAATAAAAACCTGGTCTGTACTCCAGCCCCGCATGTAGCACGAGGCAGGTAGAACTTGTTACCACTGCGAAGAAAGATGCTGCCAGATCTTTTGCTGGCTGTCACTATCTGCTCGGGAGTGTAGTGGAAAACCCAACTAGATTTAGGCTTTGTAGCTTGGTGGGGGTAATCAGTAGGTGGTTCCCTGTCTTTCTTTCTCACTGTCTGGCTCAGCAGAGAGGAGAGCATCTGATGTATGGCAGTGGTATGCTATAAAGGAAGGTTTGTCCAGGCATGAAGGGAAGTATACTGGCACTGAATGGATGATGAGGAAAGTTTACACAGAGAAAAAAAGACTCAATCGGAAAAAAATAGAAGGGCTCGGGCATGGAAGAAAGAAGGCCTATGTCCCCCTTGCCTGGGTGAGCATTAGGGTTGGAGGGCAGGGCTCAACATATCCTATAATCTTCCAAATCTAGGCCAGGGAAAAAAAAAAAAGACAAAAACAAAACAAACAAACAAACAAAAAACACCATGAATCTGGATGATAAGCAAGAGAAAGATCTATGGAAATCCTCCACTGTTTTAGCTCACTCTGTTGTTTCAAATATTACCATACTTTTTGCTAAGACTCATCAGGCTGATAGCTGTCCTCGGAAAAAGTAACACATTTTGCATCTGCAAGGCTGCAAAGGAGAAGCTACAAGAGGCAGCTCATGACCATGTAAAGCCAATTGTAAATAAGAAGACATTGTTTTAAAACAATGAATAAAAAACATATTATATTTCTAACTACCTTACAATTCTGGGGGTGATAACTTAACAGTTTTGACTGCTGAGAGTTGTCTGTACCGCCTTACCAACAGGAGTGGCACTTATATGCAGCAAATGTTTTGAGGACTAACAGGACTAGAGACTTCAGTAAGGAGCATGGTCATTGTGAAAAATACAGTGAGCCCAGCCTCTCCATGCCTGTCCTTTTCACCACTCTGCCAAAAGGCTGACACTCCCACCAGGAGGAGAAGACTTGTCAGCCATCCCAACCATTCTCTTCACCTCACCAGCAAGGAAATAACATGCCCCGGACGGACAGAATATAAGCAGGGTAGCTTCCCTTCCCCTCCAAACCCCTTTAAACCTGCACACACTAGCTGGCAAATATTATTTCTACCACAGGAACTAGAAGTCTTGTCCACAGCCTGGCTTGCTAGTGTACCAGAAGGTGTACAAGCTTCACTGAAGACACCTCACATATTGTTTCTTTTCTGAATCTTAGTACTACTATTAAAAACAAGCAAACAAACAAACAAACAAACAAGCAAACAAAAACACTACTTTCTTGTAGATGGACTTTCTCCATCTACATCCAAATGCTTTGGTGAAACAGCAGACCTGCAGACCTGCAATACAGAACATTCTCCTGTCTAGGTGAGCCACCTGGATCTGATTGTATTTAATTATATCAGCATAGTGGTTGCTACATTGCAGCAGGATGAAATTCAGTCTAACAACTTCATTTGCACTTTTTCAATACTGTCATTTAAAAAGATGAATGTCTAAGTGCAAACTACAGTCCTTAATTCAACCTTTGGAACATGAGCCTGAAATTTTAAAATCACCCAGAAGAAGGGCTTTTTTACTTGCTGTATTTACTATCTGAATGTTGCAAATGATTTTAAAAAGAGTTGTACATGTGTATCAGATATCATTTGAAGTAATGAGTGTATTTTTCTAATCTTTCCAATGGCAACCTAACACCCCATTTCCAATATCATGCATAATAATTAATTTGTTTTCTGTATAGTAATAAGATTAACAACTTCACATTTACACGGGGTACTGAGTTATGTTCAAATAAAATAAGTTCTAATGAGAAAAATTGTAAGTGGCAGCAAATCAATGTTCCACTCAGCAATCCAGGTTTATGTGTGTTTGTCTATCTTTTCTGTATGTATTTTTTGTCAAGATTCCACTGCAAACAAGATAATTACTTTCATGTTGGGTTAGCCTGGGTAAATACATTTAATGAACAACAAATATGTTGTAAACTTTGAAATAAATCTAAATACCTCAGAAAACATCCTGGAAACTATCAGTGCTTCAACAGATGCAGTATACTAAATATGAGGCAACACTGTATGAACTCACTGCACAGAGCAACCTGACATCAGGCAAAAGCTTGATTTCAAAATAATTCTTAGATGCTCTATTTTGAAAGACCTACATGTATAACATGCATATATCAAAGAAGCCTCGTTAGGTCAATTGGGCTGGAAAAAATGTTTTTTTTTTTAAAGGAAAGTATTGCAACACTAGCAGAAATCAATGAATTATAAGTAAGCAAGACAAAGATTAGACAGATTTTTGATTCTATCTAGAAATCAGCATCATAGATAAGCCCGTGTTAAAATATACTGCAGTGACTCTCTGAACCTAAACTTCTAGGATTTGTCCTAGCAGTCCTTTTCCTAGGACCTCCACTTAAGCTTCTGCCTCTCAGACAGTGCAGTAACAAGGTGACCAATATATTTCTGCAAATATGTGAGTGAGTAATTCTACCTGAGCGTTTATGTACTAATGCTTAGAGCATCCACCTGTCTTCCCACTAACCGTGAATGACACCAAAGGAGCACCAGATCTCCATATTATAGTCTAGCAAGCAGCACACTGCCTGTTGTGATAAGGGTTGGGAGAAACCAGTAAGTCTGCTGAACCAGCAAAGCCCTCTATAAGTAGGCAAAGTTGCTAGATGTTCCTGGTGAAGGACAGTCATGGAGAGTGAAGATATTTCATTCAACATCATCCCAGCAGGGCACATTTCCACACATCAGTGTAGAGATAATTGCTGGCATCTAATTGTCTCAGGCAGGAGCAACTCAGAAAGGGGTAGCAGAGAGTCAGTTTCTCTGATCGTTTTTCCACTGAACATTCCCTGTGGCAGGGATTGATTCCTTATCCTTTAGATCCTGTGTGATCCACACAAGCACCCTTCACTCCTCTGTGATTTTCATCCCGAGAAGCCTCTCCTCTGTCCTGTGCCCTGAGCGTCGTGATGGTGTGTGCCCTCCTGGAGGATGCATGATTCACATCAGATGGTGATGCTGAGGGATGCTGAGCAGCTTTTCAGCTTGGATTGGCCGTGGCCATCCGCTTCCAGCACTAGGACCTCCTGTGTAGCCCTGGCCTGCACCCAAGGCAGCAACTCTACCCCTACCCCAGACTACAGGGTCTGCCTGAGAACCTGCAGGTGCTTGATGAGGCTGCTGTGGAAGGAGAAAGGAGTGAGTTAAGAGACTGAAGTCCATGGGTTTCACGTGCCATCCAGCAATTAAGACCTGAATCCCTGGCTGCTGTAAATTGGACAAGTCTTGCATATTATGGTCTGAATCTATCACTGTGTGCTTGATCTGCACAACTTGCATTGTAGACCTCCCTAGGAAAGTCCCCACCAGGCTGTGTGGGTCTCACGCATGTCTGTCCCCCGCTTTTCTGGTGCTCAGGGAACCCATGACATCAGGGCGTGAGTGGGTTGTGCTCCCCCACCAAACGCTCCCATGCAGGACACCCCTGGGTCTTCTCGCCCTGAATGCCTTCCCTGGCAGCACAGAGGGACATGCCCTCAGGGGCTGCTGGGCTGGGCGGTGGCTGTCAGGGCTCTGAGCACCCCTGGCAGTGGCTGGGTGGCAGCTGTGCAGGGCAAGCACACAGCTTGCCCCGGCGTCCCCCTGCCTGGCACCTGGCTGCTGGGGAGATGGCTGAGTTATGAGAAGGAGTTCACCTGGGAGCTGCCGGGCCTGTGACTGAGGTGCCCTCTAGGTGTGCCTGTGCCTGGCCATCCACCTCACCAACACGCAGCCAGACACATGGCCATGACATCCCAGGTTTGTTTGAGACATGCACTGTCACGACAGACGTGCCTGGAGATCATTGGGCTGTGGCAGACCCAGCTTGCTGTCCTTGGTCCCCTTGTCAGGAAAGACACTACAACCTCAACCACTCCTCTGCCCCCAGGCCATCTTCCTTTTCACTAGGGCTTGCCTGTTTTCTTTCTCCATTTTAAGCCTCCTTCCTTTTCTTCTATAATTCGTGGGGCAATATTAATATATGACAAACATCTTTTTGTCAAAGCTCTCCGCACGCTAACCCATGGACCAGGTCCAGTTGAGGAAGTGTGCAGGTGCTCCAGGGAATGATCCCAGACCAGGAGAGGTCTTTGCCTACCTGAAGTCCAGCACAGTACGAGGCAGAGGTAGAAACTCTTCTCTTCCCATCTCCTACATCTCAGTAGCTGCTGTGGTTCAGCTCTTACGAGCATCTGCAGCTGCGCAGGTGTGCTGTTGGGAATCTGCAAAGAGCATCATAACAAAGCATACAAAACCACCCACTATCAGAAATGTCTCCTTGCTTTCCTTTACGGGCAAGTAGGGTAACGGGATGTGAACAGCTGAGGATGAATTTGAAGAACAAGACTGTTATAGCATACCATCCTGCCTTGGCCATGGTCTCAGACTCCTGGGTGAGCCAAACAGAAGGGATGTGTCACCAAAAAAAAACCATTGGGTTGAAAACTGCATGTCCCATTCTGACTTCTGCATTCTACCATGGGAAATGATGCTCAGAGTCTATGTGTCTCCAGACGCCGGAGGAAATACCTGCTCTAAGCTCACCAGTAGGAAAATGAAGGCCACGTTCAGTCTCCAGGATGAGCCACCTGTCAGTCTGAGCAGGCTTGTCCTGGCCCCAGCACTGCCTCTGTTCCCATGGAGCAGGGAACAACCATGCGGACTACCCTTCATGGCATCTTGTTTTGCTGACTCGTGTCACATACGCGTGAGTTGCCCCTGGCACAATCTGAAATATCCTGGGTGGCAAAGAGGATGAGGACCAGCCTGACAGTTTCCATTGCCAGGGACAAAGTGCAGGCTCAACCTTCCCCCAGCACTGCGTGACAGGAACAAGGGACAGTTAAACCTTGTATTGGGGGCATCCTGGGCCGTGCCAGCCCGAGCCTCACCAGCAAGGCGCTGGGATCAGCCTGTCCCTAACTGCTTGCTGGAGAATAGTGAAAATGAAACAGATATTAATAGCTTGTTTGTATAGTTTCCGGTATGCACACGTTTCCTTGTCTAATTATAGGCTATTCAGGCTTCACTGCCTAACTGAGCATGGCCATCACTTCCCATTATAAGATCTTCAGTTGCTTACAACTTCATCAGATTTTAAGAGTTTTGGCTGAATTTTTCCACACCATGCATATGATTCAGGTGATGGTTGTTTTTTTGTTCTTCCTTTTTTTTTTTTCCTTCTGAGAAAGCTTTGATAAAAAATAATTGCTTCTCAACAACAACAACAAAAAAAAAAAGAGAGAGAGAGAGAGAAAGAAAGAAAGAAAGAAATCATTGCTGTATTCCTAGCACAACCTTTTTTCAAAATTATTTTTCTTAGGAGCACTACTTTGATCATTTTCTCCATGAGAATGTTGCACTTCAGGGGGGGGAACTCCTCAGGGTTACGTATCTACTTTTCTCTGCAGAAAGCCATACATGTCTGGGGATGCTGTAAACTGCTGGTTCATATACGAAGAGAAGAGATTAGACAAATGGCTACTCAAAACTGGATTTCCGCCTGTACTAAGCAGCAGCTTGTCTGTCTTCCACTTACTTCTCCCACAGGCCCTAGGCATGTGCCATTTTCATAAACTTATCTGTTTTTCATAAAGTCATCTGCTTCAGCCTGGTCTGAACAGGGTGTCCCAGGAAAATGTTCCCCTTTTACCTTGATTTTGCCTCTTAGGGAAAGAAGGAAGGCATAGTGGGTCACCAGAATTTGTGTCTTTTCCTAAAAGTCAGTAGTGGACATGAGAACTGGCATGTTTTTTACAAACAGTGTAACATGCCTCACCACTGATGAGCAGCCAGTCTTCCTCCCAGCACAGGAAAGACATGCATAAGAGGTTTCCAGAGACATTTCTTGTCCAGTAAATACAGGGGATTCAACTAAATAGACCCACTATTTGCTTTCTGCTAGAGAAAGCAAATATTTATCCAGGTGTCTCTAGGTGTCTCCTAGAGACATTTCCTCTCCATCACCTTTCTTCAGCTCTGCTGTCTGAAACATTTCCACTTGTGTTATTCTGGACCATCCTGCTTCTAGAGGTGTGCAATACCTGGACAGACTTGGTAGCTCTGAACCAACGTTAGCAATTTTAGCTAATTACGTTGCTGAAATTAGTAGCTGAGCTAGAGAGTAGTAGCTGAGCTACTACCTATTTCAACAATGCAATTAGGTGAAATGGCGATGTTTAAAATAGTTCCACACACATCGTCACAATCATGATGTTCGTCTGCTGGAAGACGCAGTTACCGCACCCCTTCCCATCAGCTTAAGAGTGGCTGCAGCCTCATGCCTCCTGACATATCCCTCTAGAGCGGCAGCCATCACTGCTGGCCTTTCCTTGCCCTGGTGAAGGGCAGAGCATTGCCTCCCCTGCAGTGTGCTGCCCTGAGCAACTGCCTACTTTGCTTAGGCTTCGCGTGTCCCACTTGTCTTCACAGGAGACACGGTGCTTTGCTCCCACAATGTCCCTGGGGATGTGCCTCTACGATCTCTAAAGCAGCAAGCAAACACCCTAAATCAGCCGCAGCTGGACACCATGCAGAGCTGGTCTCATGTGGACACTCAGGCTTCACCATCTCAGAAAGCTTCTCTGTGCACAGCAAACAATCCTGTACTCCAGCTTTTTGAATTCACAAGCACCACAGACACCATGAACCAGGACACCTTAGGTCACAAGTGCCTCAGACTATAAACAAGCACTGCGATCTGGAAATGCCACCATGGCCTGCCCTTTGGTTGCCTGCATCCCTCTTTGTGCAAGTGCATTGTAGCAGGCATTGGTTCTCCCGGAAGGCCATCTTTGTAGCCTAAGGCAGGAAGAATGAAACAAAGCTAGGGCTGACTGGACTTTGTTAATGACACAATTCCTCCTTCATTTCTCCTATGAAAATAAAAAGCAAAGGAAGAGGCTGTGGGTTGTGAGGTGGCCTCATGGTTAAAATTGTTGCATCTCTATTAGCAGCTGCTGGCTTTGCTAGTGTGTTGGTTGTCACATTTGTATGTGGTACAACTCAGACTACTCTGGGCTTGTTTTGCCTCCCCCCTGGCTGTACTGGCTGTGCTACCTCAACGTGCTGTACACCTAGTGTGAGACACCTGGGGTATGGCCCTGTCAACAGACAGATGTTCCTGAACACCATTCAAATCAAATGTTGTCCTCTGAATGCCCAAGGGAACAGCAGCTGAGCTCTGAAGGGTGCCACAGGGGGACCGAGCCAGAGGGGCACCAAGTGAAGTGTCTCTGCTCTCAGACTGTAGACCCTGCACAAGGGGAAAGCAGATCTGCAAGTCTGCACAACACATCAGGAGAAACACACCACCTGAAGATCATGGTGCTGGCAATACCGACACCAGCAGCCCCAGTGAGTCTGGGCAACACTGATCTGCGGCACAGAGATCAGTGCAGCATGGTTCAAGGATGCCAGCGAATCCACATGGTGGCAGCTCACCTGCTGTGCACCAAGTTGCACCGCAGTCTAGCTGTTTTGCCCACATGGGTCTGCATAAGGTGCTGTTACTCCTTTGGCTGCAGAGCAGACAGAGCATCCCAGGGGTGTTAAATAACTAATGTGGCGGAACAAGCTTGTGAATGAGGACAACTTGAGTGCTAGCCCTGTCTTCCCTACCTCCTACCATATTCTCTAGTATCTCTCTTCTGGTCTGCCCATCTGTGGGCAGCAGTGAGACCAGCAGTTCTCTGGTGGGCTCTCGATACTTCTGTGGGGAAATCAGCATCAAGAAGGCCAAACAGACGTATGCACTGTATTGGGAGCAGGTTCTGAAGTGGCATGGGGTGGGCCATGTGGCTTATTCCCCCTGCTCAGGGCAGATGTGTTTCCTCCCCAGGGTGCTGCCTGGCTGGGCCATGGATGCATGCTCTGGCCCCTCTTCATTCTTCTCCAGAAGCCAGGCAACATTCTACCCTACTCAGGCACCTCAGGCTGGAGAGCCCTGTCCTGCTGCTCTAGAGGCTGTCCGCACCTTGGCTGCAGACCCTGGGCTTCCCCTGTCTGGGCTCCCCAGTAAAGAAACATGCTTCTCCACACCTCCTCCACCCAGCATGGTGTTCAGACCCTGTCTTTGTGAAACAGGAATGCTTTTTTAGGTACCTGAGTAGGTCTGGTTGTTCTGGAGGGCCCCTATCTTGGAGACTCTATGGCCAGAGAGTGCACTCAGCTGTTATGGGGATGGGGAACGGGTGGGATAACCAGACTTCAGTCACTGAGGTTACTCAAACAGGTCCCTTGACTGCCTGATGGGACTTGAGCACCCATGTTCCCAAAATTCTCTGGAACTCCTCTCTGCTGTTGGAAAGCCTGGGACTCTCTGCTGTGACTCCTACTTGCCTTGCTGCCCCTGCCATGCATGTTGGCAGCAGCCTCTGCTCAGGAATGGCATATTTGCTAATGAGTATTGTGTTTTATTTCTTTTAAATGTCAGTAGGGATCTCTTTCTCTCCTGTGATGCAGGGAAAGCACAAAGGTTCGCTCCCTAACATCCTTAACATTGGGTGGCCCATGTCTCTTCCCTCCCTCTGTGTTTCTGCTCTCATACTTGTCCCTTACCCCTTACTCTGTTATGTGGCTCAACCCTCATGGCTTTTGCAGCAAGAGAGTGTGGTGCCATGCCAGAGGCATATAGCAAGCTTCACAGCACCCCTGCAAGACATGCAATGGCAGCAGGCAAATTCACTGTCTCCCACACCCAACATCACAGTCCACCCTTCTCTTTGCTTTCAGCTCCTTGCGGGGGCAGAAATATTTACTGAGGGGTGGGAGGGCTGGAAATGGCCAGTCCTTTCACAGCCACTCCTCCAGGCTTAACCTGGGGCCAACCCCAAAACTGTGAAGTGATGTGGGACACAGAAAACAGATGAAGGGCTCACCCTGCTGCAGAAATAGCTATGGCATAAGCTGAAAAACCTGCTGTGTTTAAATGAAAATCCTTATGCATGGGACGAGGGTAAGATGGACTACAAGATGTCAACATATATTTGCCCTGTGTGTGCACAAGAGGATGATTTCTCTCAGGGACCTGTTCTTGCAGGTGGATTCATGGTATTTCTCCTGGTTACCTAAAAGAGAACACAAAAACTCCACTGATGCTGTTTTCAGGGTGGGAAAGAGACAAACAATCAAGAGAACAAATCTCTGGTACAGAGGGAGAAAGATTGCTTGGCCAATTGAGTGAGAACAATCAGAGCCAGAGGCTACACTGGGGAAGAACATTGCCAATCCACCTCATGAAGATGGGTTCCTTCCAGTGAGGATGCTGGTGGGGAGAGGGAACAACCAGGTGAGGCTGAGCTGCTGTGGTGCTGCTGCACTGACATGTCACACGCTGTCACGGTATGATGTATCAGGGCCACTTGTATTGCAGCAGGAAGGCACTCTTCACAGAGCTGCTGAAAATTTAGTTTCCAGAAGCATTAAAAATTTTTATCAACCTGTATAGAAAGACTCATGGGAAAAGCAATATTAGATGAGACCAAAATTCCAGTGGTAAAATAACCAACCAGGAATATTATATTATTGTATTTGCCATGACATTTACCAGCCTAGCCATGGGAGCAGCTGATTTGCCTCCAAGCAGGTGACTTTCAAGAGCTCCTCTTCCTTATGTATCAAACAAACCAAATCAAGCAATTTGGAGTCCTGTGTGGATCCTTTTTCATACCCTTCCTCTTCTTTCTCCATTTACATTGTGTTTAGCCATACTAATCCTACCATCAGTGTCTGCCATTCTTACATGGTAATTAACATAGAATAACAAACTTGTACACTCTGAGCAGATTTGATTTGGAACATGTTGATATATTTGGCACCAGAAACTGGGTCACTGATTATGTCCTGTCTACACATCTGGTACTTGTACACTTTCTGCTACCATGCCAGGAACACAGGTGCTAAAAATTGAACACTATCGCTCGGTATCTATGAGTCTATATTGCATTCAGTGCACAATGTCTTAAACTTAACTTTCACCTTTTGATATTTCACCTTTGCTGTTAAGTAGAATTGCTACTTTTTAAGGCTGTGTCTTTTCTCTATAACCCCACAAAAGCAAAGAAATATTCCAAACAGATCTGTCCATACGCAGAGAAAGAAACGGAGAATTTAATCATAATGCTTGTGCATAGCTTTCAGACTGACATCTGTACATTAAGAATATGTAAAAATACCAATTTCATGCTCTGACAACTTATTCTGCATTGATGGAGGATAATGCCATAGGAATGCCAAATGTCAAAGCATTATACAATGCAAAGCATTCACACACTGTCTCATGGGTCATCACTGGTGGTTCCTTGAGGGATATTTTGCAGGAAAAAAAGAAAAAAGAAAAGAGAGAGAGAGACACAGCGACTGGGAGCTGCCAAAATAAAATGGAAATCATGAATTTGGAGTGAAAAACTATTGGCAGTGCAGCATCAAGTCTTTGAACACAGAGTCTTTTCTGGCTCTGAGTTGTCCCTTCACTTCAGTCAAAAGAGGAAATTCACATGTATTCATTTCCGAAGTTGCAGATGAACCCAAAATGGTTTTACACAGAAGACCTGCACCTCTTCACTCCATCACACTGTTTTAAATAATCTGCTTTTGGAAATCTTGAATGTCCTGAAGAGTAAGCTCTTCTCTTAAGCACAGGACCGTTATGGCAGGGGGCAGCAGAAATTCTGTTTTCTAGTGGGTGGCTGATCCAGGGACAAGTGAAATAAGTGGACAGCTATCTCCTCACTTGTTAGGTCCATGTTAACACAGCAGAGGAAGTGGGAGAGCCAGGTGAGGCCACAAGACCTACCATCCCAATGCCCATGGTGCCTCCTCTGTGTGCTCCAGAGTACACTGTCCTGCTACAGCCAGGGCTGATCACCCTGCAGCACACTGTGGCAACAAGACACCATCCTCCCCAACAAGAAGAGAAACAACATTCTTGTCTATTCACGGTTCCTGTGCAAGCCCTGGTGTTCTGCAACTGGCAAAGATTCTGCGGTGCTGACAGTGCTGCATGTACCAAGCAGACTGGGGGCCCATGTGTGTCCCATAAAGGGCTTCAGCTCTCCATTGGAGAAGGAATTTTTCCTCTGCCCCTCCATCCATTCTCACTCTGGCTTCTCCCTTTTGTCAGCCCTTGTGGCTTTTGCCCAACTTCACTGAGTCCCTTCTCTTCCCTTGGTCCAGGTCCCCCCAGTCCCTACACACTCACCAGGTCCTCTACTAACTAGCACAGCTGAAACTGTAATTAACAAGCCATGAGGCACTGTAGAGCTAGCTCCAAGGAGCTAAATAATTACACTCCCTCCCCTCTCCCACTGTTTTGTTTGAAGCTGAAAAGTGAAGCACTGTGAAGAGGAGGAGCAGACCAGGTGGTGGGTGGGAATTTAATTAACTTCTGAAGAGCTCCTGTTCCTGCTGCACTCAGATGAGGATGACGATGGGCTACAGATCAGGATTTTGTACAGGTCCAAATGCAATGTCATGACAAACTTCCATGTGGGCTGCACCCAAAAGGCCCAATCGAGCAACACTTGGAACCATGCAGAGCTTTTGTGCTGTCCTGAAGGTCTCTTAAGTAGGATCCCACGAGGGCAGGCCACTGAGTACCCTGAGGTCTGTCAGGGTTCAACATCTATGATTTTCACACCATTTCAGAGCAAAGTCTTTTGGATGCGATGTTTCTGCGACCTGCACAATGCAGTTTTCTGCTGCTGGAGGCAGCAGACTGGAGGTAAGATGTGAAAATAGTAGCAATGGCAATGGCAGACATCTGTGACCTCATTCTTCTCATTTGTTAGTTTTTCTTCTTCTCTTTCTTGTTTTTCTCCTATTTCAGCTCTCTCCCAGCTTCCTTGCCCAATGTTTCCTGAACAATTTAAATCCTTCTGCAGCTCCAGCCACCATCAGATTTTGTGACAGGCCCATCCAGACTGTGCTGGCTGCTCCTGCCTGGCCCAGTGAAATGCTTCCACCTCTGAAGCAGGTCCATGCTTGAACTTCAAGGGGGTTGAATGTTCATCACATCAAAGCGTATATATTTTACTGGATCAGGACAGATGAAAATGGAGTTCACAGGTCCATCCAACACACACACAAAAAATCAGTTGCATCTGTTGGATGAAAACAGTATGGTTGTCAGGAAACAGCTTACACTGGGTCAGAGACAACTTCCCTCAGCACAGGTAACCAGAAAAAAAATACAACCTGACTCATTCAATGAGTCCAGGTAAAAATAACATTCATTAAGATTGCAAAGTTAAGCTCTTAAAAAACAGGCCAAAACTGCCTGTGCACATTTAATTTGACTTCTTTGCATGCCTGCTTTCTTCCGTTGCACTCTCACACTTTTCTGGACTGGAAGAAACGTTGCAAAAATATCTTTAACATGGCCAAGACTCATGTAACTTTCTTCAGCAATACTCTTGGACAGGCCAGCTGTTTCTAGCTGTAAATCCTCAAATGAGTATCACACAAAGAAGCAGCTCTTGAGGGCCATTTCACCTCACAGGACTGACATACACGTGGCAAAGTTATAAGCAACAGAAAACAACATCCTAACTTGAACACCTTAATAATGAGTAGCACTGTTGAGTCTAATTCTGGATTCCTTTATGCAGTTTCCTACAGCATTTGGAAGCCTAGTTTAAAAAGAAGCAAATGAAAATAAGCATTTCTTTGCTCAGGGTCCATTTTGGCAGCTCTCTACTCCAGTGGCAGAGCACTTCAGGCTTCCCAGGCGGTCACAAGAAGGGTAGAGGCTGAAGGTGCAGAGGCGTTGCGGTCTGTAGTGAACAAGCAGCGAGGCTTGCACAAAGCCTACAAACAATGCTGCACATTCTTGGGTGCCACCTACTGGCATTTGGACTGTACATTGCCAGTTTCTGCAAATTTCCCTATATTTTCCCTCTTCCTTTTTAAACACATAAAACTTGTGGTGTCATAACAACCAGATTCCAGCAGTCTGGAAGACTCAAGGGGACCTGAAGTGTCCCCAAGCAGTTGGAGATGCTACAAATGCTCCTCCTCTGCAGCCAGCACAGATTCCCTCTGGAATGCCTCATTTCTTCTTTCTTGGTGTGTGCAGCCATTTGGCCACTCACCAAAGGGCAGACAATTGGGAACGGAAGGAGCATGCAGGGGTGTACAGCAGTAGCACAAGTTTGAGAGAATGGGTGCTCTCTTTCCTGTGCATCCAGTGACTTCTGGAGGAGGCCAACATGGGTTCACGAGGAATAGGTCCTGTTTAACAATTTTGATTTCCTTTTATGATAAGATCACCCATCTAGTCGATCAAGGGAAACCAGCTGATGTAATCTTTTTGGATTTCAGTAAAGCTTTTGGCACAGTTTCCCATAGGATCCTGCTGGACAAAATGTCCAGCATATAGCTAGACAAAAACATCATACGATGGATGAACGATTGGCTGACGGGTAGGGCTCAAAGGGTTGTGGTGAATGGGGCCGCATCAGGCTGGTGGCCAGTCACCAGTGGGGTCCCCCAGGGCTCCATTTTAGGGCCAGTCCTCTTCAATGTTTTTATAAACAATTCAGATGTAGGACTAGAAGGTGTTTTAGCAAATTTGCTGATGATACTAAACTGGGAGGAGTTGTTGACTCCCTTGAGGGTGAAAAGGCCTTGAAGAGAGATCTGGACAGGTTGGAGAGCTGGGCAATCACCAACCGCATGAAGTTTAATAAGAGCAAGTGCCGGGTCCTGCACCTGGG
>VXAA01001802.1:662-15223 GCA_013399115.1 Anseranas semipalmata
GAAAGGTAAGAAAGAAGACCCTGGTAATTACAGGCCTGTCAGTCTCACTTCAGTGCCTGGTAAAATTATGCAGCAAATTATTTTGGGAGTTATTGGAAAACGCATGAAAGATAATGCAATCATTGGTCATAGCTAACACAGGTTCATGAGGGGAAAGTCCTGCTTAACTAACTTAATTTCCTTTTATGACAAAGTTACCCACCTAGTTGACCAAGGAAAGCCAGTAGATGTAAAAGCTTTTGATACTGTTTCTCACAGTATCCTTCTGGACAAAATGTCCAGCATACAGCTAGATAAATGCATAATATGATGGGTGAACAGTTGGCTGATGGATCGGGTTCAAAGGGTTATAGTAAATGGGGTTACATCAGGCTGGCAGCCAGTCACAAGTAGGGTTCCGCAGGGCTCCATTGTAGGGCCAGTTCTCATTAATGTTTTGATAAATGACTTGGATGCAGGACTTGCAAATATACAAAGTAAGTTTGTGGATGACACTAAATAGGGAGGAACTGTTGACTCCTTCGACACTAGAGAGGCCTTGCATAGAGATCTTGACAACTTAGAGGGCTGGGCAATCACTATCAATGTGAATTTTAACAAGAGCAAGTGCTGGATTCTGCACCTACGAAAGGCTAACCCGGGCTGTACATACAGACATGGGGATAAGAGGCTTGTGGATCTGGGGGTTTTGGTCAGCAGCAAGTTGAATATGAGTCAGCAGTGTGCCCATGCAGCCAAAAGGGCCAACTGTATCCTGGGGTGCATCAAGCACGGCATTTCTAGCTGGTCGAAGGAAGGGATTGTCCCGCTCTGCTCTGAGGTGGTAAGGCCTCACCTCAAGTGCTGTGTGCAGTTTTGAGCACCACAATATAAGAAAGACATAGACCTATCAGAGAGTGTCCAAAGGAGGGCCGCAAAAATGGTGAAGTGTCTAGAAGAAGGAGTGGCCGAGATCCCTTGGTTTGTTCAGCCCAGCCCAGAGAAGAGGAGACTGAGGGGAGGCCTCATGGTGGCCTGCAGCTTCCTCACGAGGGGAGCGGAGGGGCAGGTGCTGATCTCTGTTCTCTGGTGACCACTGATAGGATCCAAGGGAACGGCATGGAGCTGTGACAGGGGAGGTTCAGGCTGGATATCAGGAAAAGTTTCTTCACCAAGAGGGTGGTCAGGCACTGGAACAGGCTCCCCAGGGAAGTGGTCACAACAGCAAGCCTGCTGGAGTTCAAGAAGTGTTTGGACAACACTCTCAGACATCTGGTTTGATTTTTGGGTGGTTCTATTTGGAGCCAGGAGTTGGACTCAATGATTCTTGTGAGTCTCTTCCAACTCAGGATATCCTAACATTCTATGATTCTATGATTAACTAAGTTGAAAGCAGTTGGTGTTTATTGCACATATGATTAGCTGATCTCTAATCTGAGAGTTTGTTGAGGAAATCTGAACTGAGCAGAGAATGTATTTAGGAGGTGCTGTCTTCCTTCCACAGCACTAGCTGACCTCTACTCTTGGTTAATAAAATTATAACACAGGCAGGCTTCTGGCTTCCGCTTGTTTTAAAGGCTTTTGTAAGGAGTCTGTCCCTCTTTAGTAAATCCTTAACTAGTAGCTGACAAGAAACTCAAGGACAAATAGATAATTAAACTCCTATCGAAGTAATTTTTAGTCTAAAAACTGATTGAGATACACAGCTGATCTAGCTTCTTCAAGTACTGAAGGGAAGATTAAAAACAAAAAAGGGGGAAAAAAAAAGAAACCCTCTTAAATGTCTTGAATAAAGCATCTGATCATCAGGTGTCATCTCTGGCACTAACATTTAGTAACTGATAATTGCTGTAACTAGAACCATTGAGCCTTGCAAATATTATCCAGTAAATTTTAATTAACACCCTGGGGATTGAAGAGATTCAGAACAAGCTCATGGGAGACTCTCCCCCAAACATTGGCAAAGTCTGCTGAGTAATTTTAGATCAGCCTGCCTGTCAAAGTGGATCAGTGTCATCTTGCTACTTATGCTGAAGAAAATGCACCTGCTTCTACATGGAAATAAGGTGCATTATCTGCCAATTTGTGCTGCTTTTTTTCACTGCTGCCTGAGTTTGACAAGTGGGAAATGTGAATGCATGGATTATTTATTCATAAATCAAGGGGATGAGAAAAGGTGAAAGCGGTCTGTGTGTGAAAAAGAGTAAGGTATTGGTATTACAAGACCCACCAGAAGCCTCCTAAATAAACACGTCATGGACTTCTACTAAAAGTCTAGAGAGGCAAATACTATTGCCTTGTATTTTTAGCATCAAAGGAAAACCTGATCATCAAGAAAGATCAGTAGCATAATATGACACTGCTAACAACAGAACACGCTATATTTTAATAGCCATAAATTTTCGTTAAAGCTCCATAAGACAGGGACAGACAGTCAGACTCAATATTCTGCATCCAATGTTCTGAATCTTCAAACTACACCAAATAACAATTTGCTAGATATATTCAATACATATGACAATATCTATCTCTGACTCTGTTCTCACTGCTACAAAGTAATTCAATAGAAATCAGTGCAATCAGAGTGCCTGGTTATAAATTAATCTCAAGGGAGGAAATAACGTTATTGCAGTGAAATAATTAACTGCAGTTAATATCCATAGGTCTGTGAAGGATAAAATCCATTAAAGTTTTGAGGTTCCTGTGGTTTTACTCAAATTACTAGCGTAGGACAAACTAAATTTTAATCTCAGATATATTAAGGATGTAGGTAATGCTCTTCCCAATAAGAAGATGAATGTTTAGGTGATTAAGTCATATTTGGGACATTAATATTTTATGCTTAGTTCAAACACATTTCTTCAAAAAGTCTAGGTCTATGAAAAGAGCATAGTTAAATTTTTCTGTTGGTCATGCAGAATCTTTTCTGATGGCACTGTCCAGAGTCAGAGCTTTGTGCAAAGGTGAGACATTTTTTCCATCATGTTAGAGAGGCTACATACAGGGTTGACAACCATTAATTCCCAGTCTCAGTGACAGGACAGGACAGGCATTCCCCAGATTGTGGGCACACATCAGCTGTAATCTGTCTTGAAGGTTACTGCTTATCAGGCATCCTGAAATGTTTCAAATAGAAAACTCTACAAATAAATGCTATCCAAAGGTACTTCTGTAATAGCAGAAAAGCCTCCAAACTGCTTCCTATTCATAGGCTCACTTCACAGTCTTTCCAGCTGAAAAAGTCCTTTATAAGGAAAACAAAACAAAGCAAAAAATTATTTGTATTCTGTTTTAGGATGATAACAGTCAGCATAATTCAGATTACTGATGTAGATTATACAGAGCATGGTTTCTGCAAAGAATTTGAGAAGGTTAAAATCTTAAAATCATTTAGGCCTCAGGACTAGATAGGAGTCTTCAAAAAGTGCTAAAAGAAGTGAGGAAAGGAATTGGAAAAGCTTTGTCATATGTTGTTCCAATTCACTTAGTTCAGGAGTGAAGCCCTGAAGGTTGGAGAGTGGCCAGCATAATCCAATTATTAAGGAAAGGACCTAGAGCTATATGAGGAAATCACAGACCAGTTAGCTTAACATGAATTGCACTGAATGTCTTCAGAAACTGTTTTAGGGTCTCTAGAGAAATTGCAAAAGCACATTTTAATCAAGGTGAGGGAATGTTCAAAAAAAGTATAATATGCTAAGGAATGCTCTGGTTGCAGAGTTTATGGGATTCATGATATACTTTTTTCCAGTTTATTTACAGATGTTTTTGTATTGCTTGCCACCGCGGTACATGACCTGATTGTTATGCTGAGCTTTCCACATAGTCACTTAAATTTTCTTTTTCTTTCTTTCTTTCTTTCTTTCTTTCTTTCTTTCTTTCTTTCTTTCTTTCTTTTCTTTCTTGTTTCTTTCTTTCTTTCTTTCTTTCTTTCTTTCATTCTTGTTTCTTTCTTTCTTTCTTTCTTTCTTTCTTTCTTTCTTTCTTTCTTTCTTCCTTTCTTCCTTTCTTCCTTTCTTCCTTTCTTCCTTTCTTCCTTTCTTTCTTTCTTTCTTTCTTTCTTTCTTTCTTTCTTTCTTTCTTTCTTTCTTTCTTTCTTTCTTTCTTTCTTTCTTTCTTTCTTTCCTTTCTTTCTTTCTTTCTTTCTTTCTTTCTTTCTTTCTTTTCCAAAAACAATTAACAAGCAAACAACAAAAAAGGAATGATGCGTAAATGGTGTCACAGGAGTTGGTGTGGCCCTTCAATCTATTTGCTCTATTTCCTAATCAATTATTTGATTAATCAACTCTAATCAACTATTTCTGCTCATAAAGTAGATCATTTGGCATAGGACCGCTAGGTCTTCTTTCCAAGGTGACTTTATTGTCTCTCCTACAGTACTGAAATTATTCTGTGCTCTCTGATGGTAGGTGGTAATTCCTTCTGATGGGGCAGATGTGGTACTTCTGGTTCAGGTAGTTTTGGTGTGAAGACAGGGATGCTAGGAAAAAAAAATGTGTGTGGGGTAAGCAGAAGAGAAGCCAAGAGAAGGACTGTAATGTAAAGATGTAGGGACACAGAGAAAGGATTGTCTCACGTCTTCAGGACTGTATGTGTATGTCTAGGTACATCTTCCATTCGCAGGTGTCCTTTGTCTATTCTTTTATGACAAGTTCATCCCCAGTAATGCTTGGAAGCTTAGAACAATTTGTTTAGTCTTAAAGAATTAAAGTCCTTTGGCACTACCAATACTGATTCCCAGTTTTCCCATCTATGAACCAAAAAAGTTAATTGACAATATCGTTGAACCTTTGTACCTTTGTAGATGTGGCAAAAATACAGATGATTCCGTAGCAGAAAGGTTTTTATTTTCAGAAATCACAATGGCAGATTTCAATTGAAAGCAGATTTTCAGTTTCTACATTGACACTTAGGAGAGTGAAATTACTTTCAGAGTTCTTCTTTTTTTTTTTTTTTTTTTTTTTTTTTTTTTTTTTTTTTTTTTTTTGTGGGAAAGGGCAGGAAGAAATAGAAAGCTGAATTCCATTCTGGGCACGGTGCACATTCTGCTTTTGGCAGAATAAATCCTTCCTCCTTGATTTATTTATTTATTTAGTATGTATTTATTTTTTTTATTTTGTATTTATTTATTTTTGTTGCCATTTAGGAGTCTTATACTTTGTGAGATAATTTCATATGCGACTTTTTATTCCTGGTCAGAAGGTATCAATAAACCTGAACAGCTTCTTGTGCCAGATACATATTTGACCGTTATTAACAATCTGATATTAAGATATTGTACTTTCTGTCAGGTAACTGAGCATCAGTGGAGGGTAACTGGTAGGGCTAAGAGGTGGCAGTAAAAGAAAAAGAGGAGCAGTATGGAGGATTCCCTTATTTTGGTTCACCCAGTGTTTCCACATGTGAGACCATATCTTGTGTGATCACTTTCCACTCATGAGACTCCTGTTGCTGCATGGAAGAGAAAAAATTTTATTCTAGGATAGCATCTGACCTCAGAATATTCTTGTATTTTTTAAAAAGATTCTTGTTCTAAATATGAACTGTTGTATTATCCAAACCTTCTTGAAGTACATTGAAATGAGCTTCTCTTCATTTAATTAGCTTATTGTGTGCAACTCTCAAAGTAGACTAAATCTGTTACGTACATGTACTACTGCTCATTGTTTTGAAAATTAATATAGATATCACTGAACATATGTCTTTTATCTCTAGAGGAAATTGTGTAAAAATTGTAGAGAGAAAGATAAACCAAATACACAGCTTAGGAATATAATGAATTGATGACAGTGGCTTTAATACATATCAACAATAGATGAAATTTAAAGTAACTCCTTCAATTTGTATTCGCATTAATGCCTCAGCTCACTTTTTCTTCCTTGCCCCCCAAAATTACTTTTTCCTGTCCTTCTTATAACCTCTCAATGTTATCTTCTCAGCTGCTAAAGCAAGACCATCATAGTTCCAAGGCTGAACTGACTGAATGATTAAACTTGTATGAGGCTCCAAAGGAATGAACCTTAAAACAGGGGTGATCATCTGGCTTTTTCTTCCATTTTCTCCCCTTTCTTGGTGAAGCTAATCAGCTCTTCTCAAACCGGTGGTAACATTGGCTTCTGGCTCAGTTCTTTCTTAGATGAATAATCTGCATTTTCAATTCTCTTGTTCACAGAATCATAGAATGGCTTGGGTTGGAAGGGACCTTAAAGATCATCTGGTTCCAATCCCCCTGGCATGGGCAGGGATGCCACCAACTAGATCAGGTTGCCTCATCCAACCTGGTCTTGAACCAGGGATAGGGCATCCACAACTTCTCTAGAAGTCTGTGGCTCAGAATATGCAGAAATATGATTTGATTCTGATATTTGAACAACAACAACAAAAAAATCACAATTCAGGTATTTGAAATTAAACAAACTGTTCAGTGGTTGTGATTAGGCTTGTTACTACCAAGCTTGCCACAGATAAATGTGAATTGCAAACTGAGAGAAAAGCGACCAACTTATAGTATATTGCTTTCGGAGAGTATGTGACTTTAGCAGTTGAAAACAAGTCAGAAGAGAAATAACAGTGTAAGCCCACGTTTCCTTAATCCTCTACTAGCTGCAAGGCACACAAGTGAAATTTGTTCCACTAGGGAAACTGTTACAAAAGCTAAAAGGCTTCCTGGAGAGGCAGGTATTGTAGCAGGAGGAAGGTACAACCTTTTTTGCCCTGCTGGGAATTCTTGTTACGTCAGTGTATGCACGTGGTATGGTTTCAGAAAAATATACTTCCAAGATTCTTTCTACCTCATAAATGTACTCCTAATATTTGGGATATCACGTTTTGTCTAGAGTTATATTTGGAGTTATGTTTTCTAATATTAATAATAATGAATAAATCCTCATTTGAAGTAATTTATTGTTGGCAATGTAAAGATGCTCTGACATTAACCAGACTTTTAAGCAGTTGGGCCATGTTTGCACTGGCCACTAAGTTGTTCTTCATGATGTGTTAATTGATGAGTGTTAATTTAAGTACATATTAAATGCATCTATCTCTTGTGAGCTAGGTCTCAAAACAAGATGGATAGTGAAAAAAGTGGTGCAATAAACCATAAAATTATATTATTTATGTAATATCCATGCTACAGATAACTAAAAAGCTTTTTTATTTACCTTAACCTACCACCTTTCATAATAAGCAGTATAGTCACAATGTGGAGAAAGCTACCCATGCACAAGTAATTTGAAGGGTCATTTGTTTAAATGCAAGCATCTTTTGAAGCTACTTGACAGCACAAATGTATTAATGAAGTCCATGAATTATATACGTGAAAAATACATATGTTGTGGTTTAACCTGGCTCACCACTTGCTGACTGATGCTCAGCCAGTCCTCAAGCAATGGCAGCTTCCCCCAGCCAACTCCTCCCACTTTTATTGCTGAGCATGACACCACATGGCATGGGACATCCCTTTGGCCAGTTTGGGCCAGCTGTCCTGGCTGTGCCCCCTCCAAGCTCCTTGTGCACCCCCAGCCTCCTCACTGGCAGGGCAGTATGAGAAGTTGAAAAGTCATTGACTTAGCGTAAGCCCAGCTCATCAACAACTAAAACATCCGTGTGTGATCAGCATTATTCTCATCCTAAATCCAAAACACAGCACCATACCAGACACTATGAAGAGAATTAACTCTATCCCGGCTGAAACCAGGACAGCATGTAACAACACCACGAACATTTAATACATTTTAAATTTTGTGTCTCTCTTTTAAAACAGTACTTTCTAATGACTTGGAGGTAATCACAGAAAGGCAATGAGCTGGTGCCAGTATTCTCTACAAAGAGAATTATGAGAATTATGAGCTTCTCCATGTAAATGTACTAGAAGAAAAAATGTTACATATAAAATTAAAGACACTAAGTTTTGAATTTTTTTTTTGTCAATTTCTAGCATAAATGGACATTGATGTTCGATTCTGCGTGATTTTAACAAAGATTTAGTAGCAGAACTACACTACTTTGTAGTAAGAAATGAAAATTTTGGCTCTATCGAAAGGGAAACAGACTAAATAATTTGAAAAACTAAACTGTCTTATATTTTTGAATGTCTGCAAATTTTGAAATACTTCAACCAAGATAAATTGTCAGTAGCAATATCAGAAGTATTTTTCTGTTGTGATACCTGCCTTTTACACTGATTAAATTTGGAAGATTTATCCTTTTTGTAAAATATTTTTAGAATCCAGCATGTCAGTTTTGTTTTTGAACAGAGATGTTTCCTGTCGTGCATTTTATTCTTAAATACTTTAGAAGCAATGTGATAATCTATACTCCATTAAAAAAAGAAACTTTCCAAAAAGGCTCTCTAGACTTGGGAATCAGAAGCATGGCTTTCAAATTAGCATTACCTAAATGTGTTGATAAGTTGTCACGTTTGTGGCTAAAGAGCATTTTATTTTCCTCCTTCTGTCTTGGTTTTAGACTTGGAAGAAAAGTGAATAAGCAGTTTTTTAAATGATTATAATCCATCTTGATGGATAATACACATCAATTAACTGTCACTTAGAAGTTCAAACATAATTGTTCTATATCTATCTTCTGTCTTTAGCATCAATCATTGTAGTTTCTGATCTTAAAGCTCTTTGCTGTGGTCTTCCTTAGGAAATGAGAATAAAATTAATGTACATGGAGATTTAAAGACTGGCCCAAGGCTATGAAGAACTCCGCAGTACTACAGCTGATTTGATTAGCCAGGTATTCCAACTCCTTCATTTAGGCACAGCTGTACACAGCTGTACCTAAACATGCCTATTAAGGAAAAAAATGTGTTTACCAACTTTATTTATAGAACAGTAGCTGTAAAAAGATAAAGAAAACACATATTGCAAAGCAGATATTTAATATGGTGGCACAAGTAAAATGTTCTGCCCTTTTCTCTCCGTCTTACAGAAGAAGGAATTCACGTGGAAGAAAATAAGTAGTCAAAAATAATTTCATCCACTTACATATCATATTCTTTGAATAACCATCAAGCAGCATCCTATCTGGATAACATATTTAGAATATGATTGTGATAGTCTTTAAGAACATACAGTGATGGAATGGGTGAACAGAAAGTGTTTCCATGAATAAGGGCTCTGTGAAGAGGTGTAGATGACAATATGTTACATTTATTTGAATATTCCAAATAGAGGCACTGCATACATGCCATATAGCCAACTTTTTGTTTTGCAGGTAAGAATCATAATCTTTAGAATCTCTCAAAACCTTTTTTAAAAGTACGATAACAATGTTATTGCTGCAACTGATAGTAGTAGTGTTTTGGAACAAATATGCAACCCTAAAGTCATACATGTTTTGTTTGTCTGTTATTATCTACTCACATTGCTTCATCAGGGTGAATGTATGCAAGCCCCTGACAGCTTTCAATATTGCTGATAGAAAGTGTGGAGTTCTTCTTTGTATGTGATACATGAGTGCTTCAAGGGAAAATACTTAAGACTTTCTGTGTTCTGCAGCTGACTTGCTTTTACTTCCTTCTATTGTGTTAGTTAAAACAAAAGATTCTTCAAGGTGAATTTGAATGCACCCTCCAGAATTGAGAGATTGTCAGTTGGCCATAAGGCTGTAAATAGGGAAAGGTTAAGATAACTAAAATCGTTGCTCACAACTAGCACCAAAGGAGATGGAATACAGACTAAATGCACTGAACAATTTACTGATATTAGGCCAGGTATAGAAACTGACAGTACCTGTCTCAAAGAAGGTTCTTACAATAAACTATCTGTAGTTATAGTGGTTTTACCCTGCTGGGCAGCTGAACTCCACCACAGCCGCTCTCTCACTCCCCCTCCTCAAAGAAGAGGAGGAGAAGAAAGTATGATGTAAAGAAAACAGGGTCTCTCGCAGGTTGAGATAAGGGTAATTTAATTAAAGGAAAAAAAAAAAAAGGAAAGAACAAGCGAAGGCTGCGCGGAAGCACAGAGGGGAAAGGGAAAAAAAATATTCTCTAGTTCCCCATCAACGAGCGGTGTTCGGCCACGTCTTGGGAAGCAGGGCCTTAATACGCGTAGCGGTTGTTCAGGAGGACAGACGTCTTCACAAAGAGAGCCCCCCCTCCTTCCTTTTTTCAGCTTTTATTGCTGAGTGTGACACCATATGGTATGGAATATCCCTTTGGTTGCTTTAGGTCAGCTGCCCTGGCCATGTCCCCTCCCCACTTCTTGCCCACCCCCACCTACTGGCTTTGGGGGGGTCTGGAGAGAGTCCTGGTGCTGTGCCAGCACTGCTTGGCAGTAGCCAAAACAGTGGTGTGATACCAGCGCTGTTCTAGCTACAAGTGCAGAGTACAATGCTATATGGGCTGCTGCAGGGAAGGTTAACTCTATCCCAGCCAGACCCAGTACAGTAGTCACTATTCTAAATGGGGAAAAACTTTAGAATAAATATGTTCATACTCAACAGTAACACTTTAAATGGATGTTTTGCAGCATATTTCTCCACTATACCTAAAAGACATTTCAATGTTAAGAATATATCATAGAAATTTAATTACTCTAAGGAATGGAGTTAGCCAATATTATTGCTACAAATAAACTGACAAAGATATATTTCTTTATCTGCAGCATTCGTTTGCATAGGATGACATGTTGCTTATAGATGTTAGTAACATTTCCATTCCTATTAAGCTTATGTTAGCAGTTTATAAATAGTAGGAAAAAAAAAAAAAAAAAAAAGAGCTGGCAGTTTTCATCATAGTTTATCTTTAGAAGTCTTAGATCTGTTCTTAACTTTAACTCTGCATCTTCTTTTAAGGCTCATATTCTCAGAGATAGTAGCATTGCATTGTCACCAAGGGCAAATTGTGCCTGACCAATCTGGTGGCCTTCTATGATGGAGTGATGGCATCAGTTGACAAGGGAAGACCGACCAATGTCATCTACCTGGACTTCTGTAAGGCTTTTGACACGGTCCCACATGACATCCTGATCTCTAAATTGGAAAGATATGGATTTGAAAGGTGGATCGTTCGGTGGATAAGGAATTGTCTTGATGGCCCCACACAGAGAGTAGTGGTCAATGGTTCTATGTCCAGGTGACAATGGTCAATGGTTCTATGTCCAGGTGGAGGCCGGTGACGAGCGGTGTCCCTCAGGGGTCTGTCTTGGGACCAGTGCTTTTCAATATCTTCATCAATGACATAGATGATGGGATTGAGTGCACCCTCAGCAAGTTTGCAGATGACACCAAGCTGAGTGGTGCAGCTGATACAACAGAAGGAAGGGATGCCATTCAAAAGGACCAGGATAAGCTTGGGAAGTGGGCCCATGTGAACCTCATGAGGTTCAACAAGTCCAAGTGCAAGATGCTGCACCTGCGTCATGGCAATCCCAGACATGAACACAGACTGGGAGAAGAACTCATTGAGAGCAGTCCGGCAGAGAGGGACTTGGGGGTTCTGGTGGACAAAAAGCTTGATGAGAGCCAGCAGTGTGTACTGGCAGCCCAGAAGGCCAATTGTGTCTTGGGCTTCATCAACAGAGGTGTGGCCAGCAGGTCAAGGGGTTTAACTGTCCCCCTCTGCTCTGCCTGAGTGAGGCCCCATCTGGAGTGCTGCATCCAGGTCTGGGGCCCCCAGCACAAGAAAGCCTGTTACAGCAGGTCCAGAGGAGGGCCATGAAGATGATCAGAGGGCTGGAGCACCTCTCCCATAAAGAAAGGCTGACAGAGCTCGGGATGTTCGGCCTGGAAAAGAGAAGGCTCCAGGGAGACCTCATTGCGGCCTTTCAGTACTTAAAGGGGGCTTATAAAAAGGATGGAGAGGGACTCTTTACTCGGGGAGATAATGATAGGACAAGGGGCAATGGTTTTAAACTGGAAGAGGATAGATTTAGATTAGACATTAGGAAGAAATTCTTGACTGTGAGGGTGGTGAGGCACTGGAACAGGTTGCCCAGAGAAGCTGTGGATGCCCCATCCCTGGAGGTGTTCAAGGCCAGGTTGCATGAGGCCCTGGGCAACCTGGTCTAGTGGGGGGGTTGGAACCAGATGATCTTTAAGGTCCTTTCCAATCCAAGCCATCTTATGATTCTATGGTTCTATGATTTTAGCTCAGAATGTGAGTATGGTTTTAAAACAGATCTCCCGATCTTCCCACTTAATTTATTTCAGTCTTATACTATATGAACTGTTTTGCTTTTTTACAAAGCCAAATCAGAAGATTACCTAGCATGCTGAATACAGTCCAAGTGCTGTTGATTGGTCAGCCCATAGGGCAAAACTATAGATAATCTGAAGTATTTACTGCAAACCATCTATGGTGTGGATGTTGGGTTCTTGCTGGATAGAGCTGCTGCTATAATACTGCTGCATTAATTGCTAATGTGGATAGAGCCTTTTACTGACAAATGCCTACAGTGGATGGGAACAGAGTTGTACCTAGTTAATGCCAGTCACTCAAACTTTCCTTGGTGTGTTAGCTATACACCTGCCATATTGTTAAAAATGTTTTAAAAATGAGAAAAATTAAAAAAATAAAATAAAAAGGAAAACAACATGTACTTTTTAAATCTCTTCTCTTAGAGTGAATAATATGTTAATGTCCTCCATCTCTGGAGTGCCACATCTTACCTCTCCCTGTCTTTTTGTTTGTTTCAGGGTGAAAGATCTTTATAGTATATATTCTTTTCAGGTTACTTTATGTTTCACATTCTACTGCACAACCAATTAGTAACAACTATGCTTCTGAAGATTAATCTTCTTCAGAGAAATGATAAGGAGTCCATCCTCCATGAGACTACACTTGAGTACAACCTGTGTCAAAAGGTTTAGAACTAGGGGTGCTCCATGTATGAAGATTTCTAAACTATCGGTTGGAGCTTCAGCTTCATTCAGCTGAAACCCAGCTAGACCTAATCTGTCTAGGCATAAGGAAACTGGGGTTTTATCAGGGCAATGAATTACTCTGGACCTGAGTAATTGTGGCTTGTGACTGGTTTGTTTGCAATATATGTAAGAGATTTCAACCAAAGTGTATTAGTGAGAGAGGAAAATCTGACGGTGTTTTCTCAATGCAGTGTTAGAGCGAGATTTGAATTTGAATGTTCTGTCAGAGAGAAGCTAAGAGGATGGCCAGGATTAACACAGTTGGTAATCTCAGCTGCTTGTCATCCCCTGTGCAGTTGGGGCACATACTATATGGAAGTTGGTTCTGACAGAGCCACCATAACTGACAAGAGAATTGCTCCGTCTTCTGGAACTGTACAACATAGAAGGATCTTCCAGATGAATTATTCATTCAAAGCTTCCACCAACAAGAAGCAAGTTGCCTTTGATTCAGATGGGATTGTGATGAGTGGGATGGTGTTGATAACATTGAATAGAGAGAGGTATAATGATAATAAACCTGAAAGGAATGTGAGAACTGCATCTGCTAAGCAAATTCAAAGCTACCTAAAAAAAACAACAAATAAAAACAACAACAGAAAGACAACCCCCACACTGGCAAATTGTAAAATAGTTAAGCGAACAACATTTTTGAAATTGATGTTAGTAAGTTTCAGTATGTGATAAAAGGAAGAATGAAGAAATATGAAATAGAATCTGAAATTAAAAAAAAAAAAAGATAATTTAAAATAATAGCATTATTAAATGCTTGCAGAATTAGAGAAAGCTTTTCTCTCCTGTTCAGACCCTCAAAAAAATAAAAGTAAAAACTGTTCATTTTGTTTCAGCAATAGCCAAGAATTAATACAGTATTATACATACAGAAAAGTGCAATGCATTTTATTTACTTAGTGTCTAATTCAAGAGAGATTGTTGTCTATCCCATTTCAGCAAAATAAAATCAAACTATAATTTTGACTGCTAATTTTGAGATGCCTTTTTCAGCAAAAGCTTAATCAACCACTGTTCTGCATGGGAACACATTAGTAGGTTCAAAAGTACATCATAGATTTTATTAGTTGGGAAAGACAAGAATTCAACTTGCAGTTTGGTTAGATGAAAAAACAGGGAATCTAAACTGTGTCACAGAATGAAATGAAGCACTTACCCACCACACAGCACCAGTGAGATAGGTCTAGATATACTCTGACACCTCCTTTATGGGCAACCTTTTTATAGGATGTCAAAATTGATCTTATCCAGAGTGGGAGCATTCCGGTGTTGTCAGCCTACCTGGAATACAGAAGAATTTAAAGTTGTTGAAACTTTATGACTGTGTTAAAAAAAAAAAAACTTATTTTTCTGCACATTTTTAATGGGATAGAAATACTAAAACTCTGCAAGGATAATATTTGACATGTATCTTACATTAATATTTTTTCATCAGTCAGAAGTATGAAGATTTCGGTGTATGTCTAACTAAGTTTGTGAGGTCTTGTGTTGGGTTTATGTAGAAAAATTTTTGTGAAGCTGCAGGGGAGGCATCTGTGAGAAGAGTCCAGAAGCTGCCCATGTCAGATAAGAACCAGTTCCAGCCAGCTCCAAAAGGGACCTGCTGCTGGCCAAAACTAAACCAATGAGCAAAGCTGGTTGCGAATCTGTGAGAAAAAGTACTGCACAAGAGTGGCTGGGAGAGAGGAGTGAGAAACAGC
>VXAA01001803.1:4353-20368 GCA_013399115.1 Anseranas semipalmata
AGGGGGAGGGGGGAGGGGTGAGCGAACGGCTGTGTGGTGCTGAGCTGCGTGCCGGGTCAAACCACAACAACCGAGTAAAGGCATTCTCAGACAAATGGGAAATAGTAAGTGGTTCTGAAAATTCCTTGAAGAAAGTTCAGGAGTGTAAGACTTCCTGAATGCCATACCTAAGAGTACAAATGGGTTTGAGTAACACCATACTAGAAGGTGTGACAAGATGTCCCGATTTGGAGGTTTAGACTTGTATTCTTCATTACTACATTACTGCAGAGAGGAATGCATAACTATGGGGTCTTCTTGATGTTAAAAGTTATTTCTAGAACATTTAATAGAGTGATTTGAGTACATGGTACTCTTGTTTTGCAATTTGTAGATGTACAACTATTGAGTCACCCTTAGGAGGCCGATGAGCTTGGCACTTAAAAGATTGTATCTTTTATTGTTACAAAACATTGATACAATGTTCAACGCCACAACACTAGCTTCTTGGTTTTAGGTGTATTACCTTCCAGTTAATTTTTAGCCATCTTCCTAGACAAATGACAATACTTCATATTTTTAAATGCAACAGTTTTTCAGTGTAGTTCATGACAACTACATGATTATTTGGCAAAATAAATAAGAACTAGCTTCTCAACATTTATATTAAAACAGTATTTTTACAGCAGTGGTTCAGAACACTGCATCTTGCAGTTGTGCTTCTTTAATGCTCTAGGCCACTACTAAAGAACAGTCTTATTTTTATAACCTGATGGAAAGATTAGGTGTCAAATTTAATAAACCCTTTGGCTTTTTTTTTTTTTCTATTATTCTCTGCTGTGGGTCACCTCTGCTTTGAAGTAGAATATTTTTTCATTTGGTGGTGGCAATAATCCAAATGTATAAGCCACCATATATCATTTGATATAATTTGTATTGATTGGCAGGTTTAAAGCAGACCTGTATTAATGAATTTTTTTATATGTAATATAAGTGGTTCAGACAGACTACAGTAAAAATCCTATTAGTAAAGTACAGGAAAAGCTGTCTGGCTGAACAAAAAGTTCATTTCTTCTGCACTAAAAGATTCTAAAAACTGGGTGTGAATGACTCCAGGTTTAAGGAAAACAATTCACTTATTTTTGCTGTTAAACACAAGTATTGAGTAAACTGACTAACTAATATCTGTACAGCTCTCTGAGAGTAGTCTCTTTCCCTCACTTGCACAAGTTCTTCAGATGTGATTATATACATGCTGAGCTGTCCAGGAATTCTTTGTCTGTATGGTGATGCTGGCTGCTATAAAATGTTAGTTTTCCCAAGACTGAAATGTCTCTTCAGGAATGTACTGGCACTGGCTAAACTTGCACAAGGAAAGATCCTGGAGGGAGCCCCTGTGTAACTTCATGATGAAAGAGTAATTACAATCTGGTAGCCAGATAGTCATCAGGGCTATATGGAATCATATTTAAGCTTGTGGTCTTAATCAGGTAGAAAAGAGACGTGTCTCATTTGCAGTTGGACAACTAGCAACTATTTAATCTTCTCTTTACCCTCCCAAGAAGTCTTGTTTTTTGCACAAAAACTGGAAATCTCTATTTTTTTTTGTTTGTTTGTTTGTTTGTTTTTCAGGATTGAATACTTTATGCATAGCTTGCAAGGTCAAAGGGAATGACCTTGACACAAGATGTGAAACTGAAATCTGTTCTGATGGTTTAACTAGAAGACAAAAATATTATGTAATTTGCTGAAAATATTAAAGAAAACATGATAATGCATTGAAAAACACTGGAAAAAAGCAAAGCTGAAGTCCTGCAAGTCCAGCACCAGTAGGTGCTGCTCTGAACCCTTAGGGACTGTCATGAGTGACTTTATTTTCACGAAAATAGCAAGGCCTATGTGTAAAATAGCGTGAATGAGCAGGAGTAAAACATCAAAATAGGCAAGGCCTAGTGAAAAGAGGAACTTCCTAAGGGTAAAAAATAAACAGAAAGTTGAGAAACAAGAATTTTCTCCATGTAGTGCATTAAAACAGGCCCTTGAGTTTGGGTAGGTGGTTCGAAGAGCTTGGTGGAAAACAGCAAGAATCAGATGACAGGGCATAATGAAAATGCTTTCAGCCTCACTCAACTGTTTCTTAAACATCTTCATAAATGCTTGGACAAAGAGGTGTGATCAGAGCAAATCCGATGATTTTTGTTAATCTATTTATTGAAATTCATTGTAAAAACCTTCTATACTTCAAAATTTCTGCAATAGTAGTAACTTGCTCAAACAGGGAGTCATAATCTCCCCTTGGGGTTCCTGTCTTTATGTTTGGTGTCTCTGTTCAATATACTTTGCTTTATTTAAGGAATCAGAGTAAATAATCAGATTCCCATGAAACAGAATATAGAGAGTACTTTTGTTTCCTGACAAAAAACTTGAATAATACATTCCATTGACAGAAGTTTGTATAGCCTGATAGATGAACAAGGTCAGAAGATATCTAAGCAGCAAATGCACCTCTGACCCTGTTACTTATAATGATACAGTATTTTATGTACAGCTTTTTTTTTACTTTCAATTACTTGTTTCATACACCAAGCTACACCTTTATTTAAACTTGCCCGTCCAACACTACTGCCTACAGTTTCACAGGCTCCATTCTAGATAAAGTAAAATATCCCCAAAAAGCTATGATAACGGAGTGCAGGTGGAGCTCATTTGGAGTAATGAGATTCTGAATGGATGTTTTGTAAACAGAGCACTTTTTATGACCTAACAGCTCAGCCAATTCACATTCCTAAATGATTTGTTTTCTTCCTTCTGAACTCAAGTGGAAATGCAGATTTCTTCTCCTGATGTTGATGCTTCAGAAAGAGGGGTACAAGTTAACAGGCTGACATTTAATCTGGAGGATTCACTTAGTCTCCCTTTTTGTGCTTAGGGTTCTCATGCTCCATTCCCCACCCAACCCCACACCCCTAGTCAGATGGAACCCTGCTGACAAGCAAATAACTCTGAGAACTGGATTTTTAACATTGTTTTTAGCATGCAAATAATAAATAGTCACTCAAATCTGTTATGACCATAGTGGCTACAGGGCTGTTCAAAGGGCTCTTTAATACAGTATTGAAGGAGCATCTTGTACAGAGGGTCATTTAAATTCATGGTTGACAACCTTTTTTTTTTTTTTTTTTTTGTAAAACAAACAAACAAACAACATGCTGTGAGGAGGGGAAGAAAGAAAGAATTTGTGGTAGCTACTGTGTATAAAAATTTAATATTAAATCATACAGCAGAAAATGTTATACTGAGCACAAATACAGGCACTCCAATAGAGCTTCTTTTTTCAGAGTATCCTGTTAACTAATTTTTGGGCTTGCAAATGTATTGTGGACCTCTGACAGTAGTTGGTCTAGTAAGGTCCATTATTACCTATAAAATAACTGTATTCTATATTATTGGATACAGAACACATTCCCAAACATCTCAAGCCACTTGATTTCTGAGTCATCAGTTGAAGTGACTCATCACACTTCCCTGAATGAGAAAAAAAAAAAAAAAATAAGATATAAGCTGCAGAAACAGCATCTGCAAAATTTCCCTGCAGTTCTAAGGAAGCAACCATCCTCCAAAGCATCCCTAAACCATGGTCCTAAATTTCAGTCTGATTGGAAAGGATATGATTATCTTTTGTGTAAGGAAATGTGGAAATGGAGACCAGAACCACTTGATGCAAATTTTATAGCACAAATAAGAACACTTATCTACAAAACAGAGCTGCAGCAAGACCCGAGAGTGATTAAAGACAATGCATTAGCCATCTGCACAATGTCTGGTAGCAGTGAGAAGGTAAACAAAGTCTTGGCATGTATTATGTCTCTAGAAGTGAGATGTGTGAATCAGAATTTAAATACATATAAAGCAGTAGAAAAAAAGTCATTTGGAATACTCCGAGCTTTTCTTTTAAAGATATTATATGAAGACTATAAGAAGCTGGAAAAGATCAATAAGCTGCAACAGAAGGTACTTAGACTAACATTGGAAGCAAAGGAAATGCCTCATAAGGAATGAGAAAACAGACTCTGTCAGCATGCACAAAGGAAACTGAGACCTCAGAGAAAAAAATCTAGGATCTGAAATACCCTAAAACGGAAAGACAGATGCCAATGTGAGGCGTTTAAATACAATAACAGCTAACTGAAAAACAAACACATAAAGGTTAAAATGAAACTATGGATTAGTACGCTGAAGTGATTTGGACACAGTTAGGATATTCACAAGTAGCTGATGCACACTGTAAAATAAAAAAGATTATACATCAACTCAAAGGAGTACTTGGTTAACTAATTATAGCAAGACTGTGCCCATGAAAGAACTTTAGGAAAGTAAACAAATTTATCTTTCCATCTTACAGATAAACTATCCATGCTACCTGTTACAATAAGTGGCTGTTCTTCTCTGGAATGGATTTGATTTAGCTTTGGTGATGCAGAGCATACATGTGACATAATCTGCATTTCAACAGTAAAAACCATTCTTAAAAAAAAATAATAAAAAACAAATAGGTCCTGTTTTAAAAGGTACCCTAGCAGTAAAACTTAAGGAAGGGGACAGTGTTGATGTGGATGAATGACTGAACTTTGCAAAGATGGGATACAGAAGGAAATTTCCCCTGGAACATCTGTGCAAAGATTTATGGCACAGAAAGAGCCCCAAAGCAAAACATTTACATTTGATATAAACTACTTTTCTCTAGCTGCTGCTGCACGTAACAAGACTACCTTGATGAAAAAATTCACTTGTTTTCATGAGTGCTCAGAGCCATTAGGGATCTGCCCTCCTTAAGAGGAATTAATTCCTAAACAGAGTATTTTCTTAGTTTTCTTCTCAGGTCCTACAATTTCTAATCCAAGATCAGCAAATAGCCAAGCAGGACATGAGGAAAAGGGATGTGATAAAAGCTTCCTGTTCTCATTTATAAAGACTGCTTTGAGAAAAAGCAATGGCAGACTGCTGTTTTCCTCTGGCAGAGTTTATTCGGGCAGAGCTGGCTGACAGCTTTGCAGTTCTGTTGGCAAATTTTGTAGAGATAGTAGAGACAGTTGTGGGCAGGATGAGAGAAGCAGAAGGGTAGGACTTAACCTTCTCTTTATGTAACAACTGACCCTTTGAGTGACAGGAAAGGACTGTGCCTTAGAGCACTTTCCCTACAAAACACAACCTTCCATCAGCAGCAGATGTAGCAGTCAGGAGACAAAGCTACAACAGCTGACCCTGGGCTCCAGGGAGTACTGTCATCTGTCTTAACATTTTACAGGTAAATTGATACTCTCTGGACTTGTCTTACCATCTCACAGGTAAATTGATATTTCCAGCTTTTGTGAAGTTCTCATTTATACCTTTTCTTCTACATAACTTCGAAATACCTAAATGTAGGCATAGCCCACAAAGCACAGCTTTATGGGAAAGGCAATAGGAAGCTTCAGGTCCACTTGAAATACTGCTTGTGTAAATGAAAAATAAAAGCTTGATCTACTGTTAGATTTATAGAATAAATACGTAATTTGATGGAAAAAAGAAAATAAAGAAAGGTTGGAACTCCCAAAGTGATTATCTCTGATAGTTTTCCTTTCCAAAGGCATTATGGGGAAAAGACAAGTTGAGGTGCTATGAAGAAAGCCATGATTAAATATTTTGGGCAATATGACTGTAAAAAAAGTATATCTGAAGTTACTTTTTGTTGGGCAAAGCCAGGTTTCCTGGAACTCTAACATCCATCTCTATGTAGAATACAGGGCAAATTTCACATATTATGTTTGATGTTATGTTGATAGTGCTACGTTTTCTACTAGAAAACTAATGTGATCAGCATCAGTAAGAAGTACCACCTGATACAAAAATAGAGTGCATGGCATAAGATCATAAAGCAGTCTTTTAACAAGTGAGATCTATTTATGTATCAGTAGACATTAATGTATGCTAACAGGGTGAAGAAGAGACACAGAATATGAAGACTAAAGCCTCAAGATTTCCACTACTGACTGGTCTAAATTAGGACCCTCAGTTATTAGACTGTGCATACAAAATTTCCCTTTTCTTTAAAGATGAAATTATGTTTCTACCTAAATCAATAGCAAATAATGTTTCTCTGCCAAAGGTATAGTAGCCTATCTAACAAATAAATAGCCAAATAACAAATAAATATTCATCTGTTGCTGGAGAAGTCTTCAATCAACTGACTGTATCATCTGTATTCACACTCAGCAGTCAGAAGTAGGGTTGTAGCTTACATGTGTACAACTGGAGTGCTGCAGAGGTTTGGAAAGGCTGTCACTGGAAATGTTTACTGCAAACATCGTTGTCCTGAACATCATTATCCTCTGTCATCCTGAAAGCTACAACATACACAGAACAAGAAGAGAAAGTAGTGCTTCTTTCATCAGCAATGTATCCCATTGAGATGTCAAGTTTGGCAGTGGGGAAACTGAAGTAGGGAAGTGGAAAGTGTTACTTCTTTAAGCTGTCAAAAGTTGCATTTGATTAAAACATTAGGGGTGTTAATCTGAATTGTTCAAATGGTACTGTTTGGTCTTACTCATTCAAAAACAAAATTGGGGCTTCTGGGTCAGCTTCCAACTTGACTAATTGGACAATATATTTCAAAGGTTATGATGTTCCCTGTATTTGTCTTGGGCATGACTTTGTGAATGAAATAAAAGGGAATTTCCTGCCATCCTGTAGGCTAGGCTTTAAACAGGTGGTTTCTTATCTATATACATTTCATTTCTCATGCAATAAAAGTAAAGGATAAAAAGAGACAGAGGAGAGAACAAATGCTCAGTGTTTTCTTTGATGCCTCGGTATCCCAGGTATCCCAGCAGTTAGTGTACTATAAAAAATCAATTGATGATTTTATCATGATTTTGGGCTTTTNCTGTAAAGAACAAGGAATTCAGGATTGGTTTAGTAAAGATTCAGAAGTAAATTTAATGATCTCCTTGTTGATGTATCTTCTATTAAACCACAACAGTTTGGGACTGGATTCTGCTTAATATGTCTAAGGTTAACTTTCTTCTGTACTGATTATTTTGAAGTAAGTTACCCTGACTCTGAAAGGATGCTATCTGTTGTTGGGTTTTATCATGTGGTGTCTTGTGTATTGTAGTAACGATGGAGTGATAATTTTATTTAGAAAACTTAACAATTTGAGCTCGCCAAAGGCAGCATAGGCTGCATAGGGCAGTAAAGTGGAAGGTTCTTCAATTTCACAGAATTCCCAAGGGAGCCAAGAGATTCCTCTGAGTGCATGTGTGTTCTTGTGTGCTGAGAGTCAAATGTTTTTAAGGACACACCAGATGCTTCCAGCTTCAAATGTAGAATAATATCAAGAATATAGTGCCAACAGGATTCTCTACTGTTATTTACTAAGTTAGTGAGAAGAAAAATACATTCAATGTCTAGGCTTATGCTACAGGATGGGGATTTGACTGGAGTATTTCTGTAGAATACAGAAATAATACTCTGTATTGCTTACAAAGAAGCTTGATTAATCACTCTTGATGAAGGGCTTTTTCTCCCAAACTTCATGTTTCACAAAATAATGTAGTGCTTGGAGATGTTTTAATTTTTATGTTTTAACAGAAGACAAACCTGGTAACAGGCTCTAATGTCTTATGAGTAGGCTTGTGGGGAACCCAAGTTCAGGACTTTGATTTCTGTGTCTCATTATGCTTACCTTTCTGAGTTGAAAAACTCAATTTACAATTATAAAAGAAAAAAAAATACAGCTTAAGCTTTATGAAAACTATTGACAAGGTTTTGCTTTTGTTTCCATGTAGGACCTGTGTTTTTAAACCTTGAAATGGAAACACAATCCTCCCATCAGAGACTGAAATTAATTTGAGATCATGAACAGATAATTAGATTCCAAGATGACCAGGCAGTATTTAAAATCTTTCTCTGTTGTTTTTTTTTTGTTTGTTTGTTTTTGTTTGTTTGTTTTTGTTTGTTTGTTTTGTTGTTTGTTTGTTTTTAATCAAACATAGCAAAATGTGCTAAAGAGTAAGCAATATAAGAATACTGTCTAGTAGACAGTAATGCCAGATTTTCCTTCTTTGTCATCCACAAGGTTTGCAGAGAAAAACACTTTTGACTACAAATCTATTTCTATACTCTTCCAAAATTCATTCATGGGTGCTCAGCCAGTACTATGGCTCTTCATCTCATAAACGAAATATAACAGTTTTATTTTAGAACAGACAAAGCTCACTTGTGTATTTATTACACAAACAAGAAGCTGAAAATGTAATTATTATTGGATTAGCTCTTAAAGCAAAAAGTCATTGTCATTCTTTCCAGGAACTTCCTTGGGTTTTGAAACAAATAATTCAAAAAAGACTGCCAGGCTTGTTAATCTCATATAGCATAAACTTATGTGACCCTATAAGCCTCCAGGCATTGACATGGAAGAAGCAGGTTTCCTGTATCATGCTTATATAGAACACAAATCGTCTGGACAGCAAGAGAAAATTCAGATGGGAGACAATGATGGAAGATAAATGACATTCACACAACAAAATTCATCATTAGATATGTTGTATAGTTTTTGTAAGGTACAATGTAGAAGGAGAGCATCTCCTTGTTTAAGGGTACCGGGTCAAGGACCTTTTCCAATGTAACAAGGGATATTAAGAAAGGGAGGCAGTGACAGGATCCTAATCTTGTCAGTCACACTCATTTATGAGAGCGTGCGAGAATGTAGGAATGTTTATGCTAACAGGGTTATCTGATGGAGGACTTCTATGCTGGGAGACAATGACCAGAAACAAACCTCCCAGTCACACTAATTGGTGGACAAACAAGCTACAGGCACCACCTCCAGGAAGGATGAACCTTGCAGCTGATAAGATTGTGAACCAAGGGGCCCAAGGCTGGGAGGATGCAGTAACTGCAGGGCTCTGCAAACCCATGGGGATGTGCAGGGAGAAGTGGAACAGGACAAACAAGGAGGGGGGGAGGGGTAGAAAAAAGTATAAAAGAGCCGGTCATGTGCAAAACTGGGCCAGTCAGTATGCTTGTGTGTGTGTGTGTGTGTGTGTGTGTGTGTGTTCGTGAGTGAGCACTGGTGCCAGCTACTGGACTGAGTGGGGATCCTAACATCAGTAGTTGGAGGGGCAATAGCTCTCTGGATCTGAAAGGGTCCTACAGATTTTGAGCCCAGAGTGTGAGATACTGGAATGAGTGGGGGTCCTAACGTCAGTAACTGGAGGATCCTCTCTGGATGTAGAGAGGGCTCTGAGCCCAGGGTGTCAGCTACTGGGGGGACTGGTGTGAGTGAATTGGTGCCAGCTACTGGAGTCAGACTCGGAGTATAGGCAACCCCAGCCTGTGGTGCCAGCTACTGGAATAAGTGGGGGTCTTCTAGTCCCAGCCACTGGGTGGGAGCAGTGTATGTTCCAAACCAGCTACTGGGAGGACAGTAGTGAGTGAGGTGAGAGTAGGGCTCTGCACCAGTGGCTGGAGTGGGGCTGTGGGTCACAGTCTGTGTGCCTGGTGCTGGCTGATGGGGGGAGCCAAGCATCTGTATTGTCCCAACCTGGTGGTGGTGGGGGGGGTGCATGTGTATTCACTAGCAAACTGTAAGCTGGACTAGCTGGCAGCCATTGGGGTCCTTGGGTCCAGGCCAGGGTATCAGGGGGTCTGTGCTGGTACGCACAGAGGGACTTGCAAATGTGGTGTGCGTGAGGGATGAGTGAGTGTGTGCATTTGCAGTGAACTTCAGGCTGGACTAGCCAGTGAGTAGGCGACCTGTGAAGTGCATAAGAGGACTGGAATATGGGCAGGGGTGGAAAGGAAAGGAAGGACAGGAAGGAAAAATGGTGACTCTGGCCATGAAAAAAACTAGGTGATTCAGTTGTGGGTGGAAAAAAAAAATAGCTTGAGAATGCTACTGTTGTATTTTTAAATTTGCTGTCTCAGAAAAATTATGAAGGAAGAAGAACATGACTCAATTGATCTGCATGTACATGTAGTTTGGTCAGGCAAAATATTCTGTAAGACATCACCCTCTGGATTGATTTTTCTCTCTGGAGACCAGTATTATGAGCTAAAGTAAGACATCACCCAACTAACAATTGTATACAAGATAGCTTAACATTTTAGTGGTAGGTATGGGATCTTTAGAAGACTAGAAGACAGATAGATATAATTCAGAAATCTTAAGATTTTCAGTTACCTTCGACATTCAGATAGATTGTATAGGTAGCGTCCAGATAAACATGTTAGTCTTGCTTTCTTTGTTCTTTCAAATATGTCATTATAATACTTTATTATTATTATTATTATTAGTAGTAGTAGTAGTAGTAGTAGTAGTAGTTTGTTTGTTTGTTTTTGTAGAGTAATAGAGCATTGCAGAATGCTAAAATAGAGGATTAAATAGAAAAGCAACATTTAATTCAATTATGCCCATACTTCTGTGCAGACTAGCATCCTAACCCAAGTGCAGTTATTAATGGAAACCCACGGTTACTTTACTGAGCCAAGAGTTAATATTTTCTTGTATGTATATGTTGAGAATATGGAACCATTTTTTGATAACTTACACTGGGAATACAAAAGTAACACAATTTCCATACACTTAAATATAGCTTGTGAGAAAAAAAAAAAAAAGATTTCCATCCTTAGGTTATGTTACGAACCTTGTATTTAACAAAAGGAAAAGATGCAGCTTTCTAAAACCACAGATACTCAATGTAATCATATTTTGTATACTGTAGTAAAAAAAAAAAAAAGGGAAAAAAATGCTAAAAAGGCAGTATTTAGCCTTGTAAGTGATACTAGTAACCTAATTAACCATGAACTGTATTAAAATGCAGCAATGCCAAAGTACGTTTAGCTCCTCATATACTGACATATCTAGAAAAATTGGCAATAAATATTAGTTTTAAGGCTACATTCCAATATCTTCTACTTTATCTGCAGAGTGTCATGCTCTATTAGTTGTCTTCAACTAAAACAGGATATAAAAGGACAGATGTACCAATTTTGTACTTCATTTACGCACTGGAAAATAACAAGATACTTTTTTTCTCCCTTGTGACGATTTAAACAGTCACTGGTACTAATAAACAAATAAAAGAGAGGCATAAGGATGCTTCATAAGGTTCTGATCTGAAAGTGGTATGGAAGAAATTTTTTTTTAAAAAGGAAATAGTTAATACTGAAATTTGTTTGCAAATTATGTGGGCTCTGATTTCTTTCAGGTAAAAATAAAAACAATTGTGAGGAAAACTCTGAGGGAAAATAAGATTTTTTTTTTAAGCTCTGTTTAAACGTTTTACTCTTTTGATTTTTGAAAACTTTTTTCTTGGGTTCTCTATCTCATATATTAGGTTAACTATTATGCTCTCATCTCTTTTAGCCTCTCTGCTGAGGCTTTATATGAAGTAAGTTTCTCAGTTTTCTGTGTAGAGGAAAGGTCCCATTTGAAACGAAAAATCTTTACTCTTATGTGGCACTCAGTTTATTTCCTGATTTTATTTTTCTGAAGAGTTAAAAGTCTTGAGGTAACCAGTGCTACTATGAATTCAGAAAAAAAAAAATGTGCCTCACTTAATAAGGTAAAAAAGTGGGCATATTGGGATCAGCTCGATGATGGGATGGAGCTCTTTGGATGATGAATTTTCTATGATGAACTGACTACATCAGTGGAGAAGGGAAAAGCTACTGATGTCATCTACCTGAATTTCTGTAAGCCTTTTGACATGGTCCCACACAACATCCTTGTCTCTAAGTTGGTGAGAGATGGATTTGAAGGGTGGAGTATTTGGTGCATAAGGAATTGGCTGGATGGCTGCACCCAGAAAGTTGCAGTCAACATGTCAATATCCAGGTGGAGACCACTGATGAGTGGTGTTCCTCAAGTGTCCATACTGGGACTGGTACTATTTAAGATCTTTATGAATGACATAGACAGACTGAGTCATCAGCATGTTTACAGATGACACCAAGCTGAGTGGTGCAGTTGACACGACAGAAAGAAGAGATACCATCCAGAGGGACCTCAACAGGCTTGAGAAGTTGAACCTCCTGAAGTTCAACAAGGCTGAGTGCAAGGTCCTGCACCTGGGTTGGGACAATCCCAAACATCAGTACAGACTGGGTGATGAATGGATTGAGAGAAGCCCTGTGGAGAATGACTTGGGAGTACTGGTGGATGAAAGACTTTATATGAGCCAGCAATGTGCACTCGCAGACCAGAAAGCCAATCATATCCTGGGCTGCATCAAAAGAAACATGGTCAGCAGGTCAAGGGAAGTGATTCTCCCCCTCTACTTCATTCTCATGAGACCCCATCTGGAGTACTGTGTTCAGCTCTGGGGCCCCAAGCACAAGAAAGATGTAGACCACAGAAGAGGGCCACAGAAATGATCAGAGGGCTGGAGCACCTCTCTGATGAAGAATTGTTGAGAGTTGGGGTTGTTTAGCCTGGAGAAGAGAAGGCTGCAGGAAGACCTTACTTGAGCCTTTCAACGCTTAAAGGGGGCTTGTAAGAAAGATGGAGGGAGACTTTTTAGAAGGGCATGCAGTGACAGGACAAGGGGTAATGGTTTTAAACTGAAAGAAGATAGATTTAGATCAGATATAAGGAAGAAATTCTTCATTATGAGGGTGGTTAGATACTGGGACTTGTTGCCCAGAGAAGTTGTGGATGCCCCATCTCTGGAAGGGATCAGGTTGCATAGGTCTTTGGATGTCCCTGCCCATGATAGGAGGGTTGGACTAGATGATCTTTAGAGGCCCCTTCCAACCCAAACCATTCTATAATTCTATGAAATCTGTCTCCAGAACACATGTGTAATTATTTAGGGAGTGTGCCATACTCCAGTCTCCTTGACATAGCACAGCGCATAAGAAATTCTTTAATGTCCAGAATTGCTTGTTCTTCCTTTGTAGCTCCACAGAAATGAGCAAGGGCACCACCTTATAGCTACAAATATAAACCATTAATGTAATTACTGCTTCTCAGTAACAAAACTCTCCCAAATTAAATATTACAAAAAAAAAAAAAAAAAGTCCACCTAGTTTTGTGCAATCACATCTGTTAATATGACTTCTTTAAAATAGTTAGAAGTACCATCTGCTGCTGCTTACAAGAATCCCACTCTCTCAGTCACCCCTGGGTAAAAGGGACTTATGTTCAAGCACTAGCATCTGTGTTTCTAGCAAAATAATAAACTCAATCTTCAACTCATACTGAAGTCAGATGTAGTCGTCTGGTTGGATTTGCCTTTACTAGGAATATAACCATACGCTTGTGGATTTTCCTTTACTTCTGTTAACATTTAATTTGCTTACAAGGGTTTTACAATCTACATATTAACAGAAATTGAAAGATTTACCATGCTGCCAACATGCTATCTTTCAGAGACATTATTTTATATAGCAATGGATGAGAGAGACTGAGAAACAGAAATAACTCAGCAAAGGTTCTTTGTAGTCTTCTGTGAAGGAGAACAAGAGGGAATGGTAAGTACATGGAAAAAGATAAATGAACTGTATAGGTACACAGTAATTTTAGAAAGATTAGATTCTACTACAGTATTTCCAGAACATCCAAAGACAGAGGAATATAACTTTTTTTTCTCCCTTGAGCAACTATTACTGATTCTGATAAGCGTGTACTGAACTATAATCTTAAATTTACAATGATAAACTTGAAATATATCTCTATGAACGAAAATCACTTATCAGACAAGTCTAGGGGAAAATTCAGCCAGCTAAAATCATTTCAGTGAGATGACCATGGAATTAATCTTGCAGTGAGAGAATAACACTATCAAGTATCTAAGCACAGCTGCTCAACTTCTCTATTGCTGCTGGTCCTGTTTTATTCATTGTAATTCTTCCACCTGCTGCTATCTCATCCGTGATCTTTCTGGAACCACTTCTATGAACACAGACACAAAATCCTAGTCTTACTGACAGATAAAACGTTTGCCTGCCTACTCTGCAGCAATAACCTAGTTAGGAAAGTTCCTTTTCTCTTAGTGTCTTCTCATTTTCAAAAGGTAGAATACTTAGTGTTGTTGCCTGAATGCATATATATATCTGTATTCCCTTTTCAAGAGTGAAAATTTGCTTACTAAAAAACAGGCTTTTCAGTACCCTGAACAGTGAAAATTCAGGAAATTTTATTTTATTCAATTTTTACTTCAGTCAAAATATAGAACTGATTTTAAGGGTTCTGTTTAGGTATAGGAGTGTCTACCTTTAATGACTTATTATTTTACTAGCAAATGAATTAATTCCATAACTGAAAAGCAGACTTTTTTTGCTGAACATGTGAAAAGTTTGTGTGTATGAACTGTGTATCATATGAAAAGCCAAATTATTGATAAAGGACTACATCTTAGCATACTTGAGTTACCTGCTTTTCAGATGCAACAATATTGAATATTACCGGTGGGATTAAGTTCAGAAAGGATTTTAAGAAGGAAGTTCTTAGCTCAGTGAAGACCACATTTTTTTTTTTTTCGTCTGTGATCATGCCTCCTGCACCTGTAACATTTACACCTTTCTATTAAGTGAAAACTATGGTCCTTGGTCACTTACTCATGTGCAAAGCAACAGTAAGGGCAAGGAAAAGAAATGCAAAGGGACCCAGCAGTACTGGAAACCCGAGAGAGTAATATGAGACTGAACTTTGAAAATGTCAAGCTAATGCACCTAAAGAAGAATTACTTCAATACCTCAGAGATTCAGTGTTGGTGTGGGAGACATGAAAGAAAAGTAGAACTCATAAAAGGCAACAAATTAAATCTGTGTCAGTAAGGCAGCATGCCAGATGAAAGAAAAAATGCCAATATGTTTTTTGTGTTGCATATGTTAAAGTCATATCATGATGAAAAGCAGAAATAATATGTCTATGTCAATGTTGTGCAACCCACCTGGAACATCATATTTGACTTCTAGGATGTAAGAAGGTGTCAGAATTAACAAGATGCACTGCATAGATAAAGCAAAGTTGATAGAGCTCTACCAGATACAGAACCCCAAGCTCTGTTCATTCAGGTGAATAACATTTTGAAAAAGTCCTGTTATCATGTTGTGTAAAAGTTGAAAAAGTCATTAATAAAATCTCTGTCTCTATATGTCTCTCCATCTTACATTGTAGGACAATCTGCATGGCCTCCTCTTGGTAAAACATCATGGATAATATAATAGGAACTAGAACTCCAACAGTCTGTGTGACCAGAATACCCCAAACTTTCTCCTCTGAGAAGATTCTTGCCTAAACACTTATGATGATCAATAGCAAATTAACACGAGCAAAAATTGCTTAAAATGATGATGAACCAACTTAAGCAGCATCCAGAGCATGACAAGAAACTTTAGAAGAAAGGATTCAGCTTGGAAAGTCATATACATTAAGACTATGACTTGGGGGAGATACCTAGCACTGAAAAAGGATAACGGAGTAAACGTGGGAGTGACACCACTAGAAGTCACCTTGCGAGCAACATGGTCTATGTTCATGTCTCAGGAACAACCCTCCCCACCAGATGCCATGAGCCACCAGCACCCAGCTTATGGGGTGACAGCACAGAGGCAGCAAGCAGAGACCCTTATCAGGTGGGCGGCTGTGACTCCTGGGGTCACCAGTATTTTTGTAAGTGGGATATGGAGAGTGGCAGGTGTACACATGAAGCTGGAGCACCTGCATCTTCCACAGAGGGTGTACAAGGATGGGATCCCATAGTGCTAGGAGAAGGAGCATGGGCTGGTAACAGACACAGCTGAGGGGGATATGTGTGCGCATGTTTGTGTATGTGTTTGTGTATGTGCATATTCAAAATTTTGGGGGACTAATCATGAAAGGGTGTTTAGAAATTTGTAGGTATTTATTAAGAGCTAATGAATGTCTAGTAATGTGGTTTGCATGTTGTTTTGCCGATATTGATCCTGAATATATAGCTCTGTGATTGCCATTTAATTATGTGCTATTAAAAATAATTTAAAAAAAAAAACCAACAAACAAACAAACAAA
>VXAA01001803.1:20393-30486 GCA_013399115.1 Anseranas semipalmata
AAAAAAAAACAAAAAACAAAAACCTTTGATTCTGATTTGAGTTGAGCTACGTAAGCAGAGCAGTTTTCTGCCATTCTGTAACTTCCAGAACATGTATGGATGGTGTGGGCACCAAATTTATTTGGTAGCATTCAAGGAAGCTCAGCAAGAGCTTACTTACTTCTCGGCACTTCCGGTTTTATAATATGACCATAATTTCTGTTACTGATTTCATTTCGTATTTGTGAATGGTGATGGCAGGCAGATCCCCAATTCCCTGCAATTAGTACGCAGAATTACTGCTGAGCTAGTGCTTGTTGGGGGAAAATATTCCAAATTCCACATTTTGTTTAAAGAAAAGTTATTTCTAATTATAAATAAAGTTTGCAGAGCACTAGCAGTGAGCATGAAGATGAAATAATGTTTGCAAACAGACTGCAGAGGTGTTCTCTTTTTTAGGCCAGCCAGGATCAAACCTTGTAAAAAAGGTGTTGTCATCCCATTGTAGCTGCAACTGTTTGCAAACACCCACTACCACTCACTCTCCAGTACTGCCTGTTGCAGGTCTGAGTGGTTTTCTGGTTGATGGCAGAAAGGGGAAGGAGCTGGGTTGTTCAGGAAACACTTACTGCATAAAAAGCCATTGTCCTTTCTCCAGGTGTAGGGTGTAGGAAGGGAGCTTGATAGGACACTTCCACATGCCAGAAGCAGCCCCATTCTTTCTGTCAGAACGTATACCTGAACTTAATTAACTATTCAATAAGTGTGTTGTACTTCTAACGTTTATGTTACTTCAGACTACTGCACCAGTAAAAGCAATCCTGTTCTGCCATAACATCGCGGATGATACCAAATTGGGTGGAGCTGTTGACTCCACCAAGGGTGGTGAAGCCTTGCAGAAAGATCTGGACGAATTTTAGAGCTGGAAAATCAACAACAATATGAAGTATAACAAGAGCAAGTGCTGGATTCTGCACCTGGGAAGGGGCAACCCTGGTTACATGTACAGACTGGGGGACGAGATGCTGGAGAGCAGCCCCGCAGAAAGGGATCTGGGGTTTCTGGTCAACAGCAAGCTGAATATGGGCCAGCAGTGTGCCTTGGTGGCCAGGAGGGCCAATCGTATCCTGGGGTGCACCAAGCACGGCATTACTAGCTGGTCGAGGGAAGTGATTATCCCACTCTGCTCTGCGCTGGTGCGGCCTCACCTCGAGTACTGTGTGCAGTTTTGGGTGACACAGTACAGGAAGGACATAAAACTGTTGCAGAGTGTCCAAAGGAGGGCAACAAAGATGGTAAAGGGTCTAGAGGGGAAGACATATGAGGAGCTGCTGCAGTCACTTGGATTGTTCAGCCTGGAGAAGAGGAGACTGAGGGGAGTCCTCATTGCGGTCTACAGCTTCCTCATGAGGGGGAGCGGAGGGGCAGGCGATAATCTCTTCTCTCTGGTAACCAGCAACAGGACCTGAGGGAACAGCATGAAGCTGTGACAGGGGTGGGTCAGGCTGAATATCAGGAAAAGGCTCTTCACTGAGAGGGTGGTCGGGCACTGGAACAGGCTCCCCACGGAAGTGGTCACAGCACCAAACCTGACAGAGTTCAAGAAGCATTTGGACAACGCTCTCAGACATATGGTCTGATTTTTGGGGTGGTCCTATGGGGACCCAAGAGTTGGACTTGATGATCCTTGTGGGTCCTTTCCAACTTGGATATTCTATGATTCTATGAACATCAAAATCTCCAGCTTCAACCTGGATAACTTGATGGGGAATTAATGACTAAGTGTGATATTAGGTGTGGACACAAGTACAACCTTGATATCCAGCTATACTAGGATTGTAACTATGAGATAAACATGAATTTCACCCTGTTTACACACCTGTGACATGGATTTCTGAGCTTTTATATCATATAGTGCCTGTCCTAGACACTAGATGGCTCTGTGCTTCTGGACATGTTGCTTCACAGGAGTGACTGAGTTTGCGGCCATGACAGGTCCTACTGTTTATTAACAGAAGAAAGTGTTAGTGAAAAGATGAATAACTGAATTATCTGAAACACATGATTCTACTGTCTGAAGACACAAACTACAGTGTCCCCAAACACTTTTGCCCAATGTCCTCCGGAAGATTGCAGAGACTTCTGCATCAGCAGTGGCCTGTATGAATGCGCTCTGAATTATGCTATATGCATCTTCCATAAGGGAAGAATAAACTAACTAAACCTAAAACCACAGACTGTTCAATTTATATTGATTTTGCAAAAATCAGTTGTTGGTTTTTAATTCACTGTTAAGTACTTCAGTTTAAAAAAAAATGTATATATACTCCCAGAAGTCTCGTTAAAAAATGGGTCCTGCAGTCTGACTTTCTCTTGCCTGGCTACAGTTCCATTCTTCATAATTGTTCATTTTTCATTTTTCAGTGCAGAGGACAGTCTATTTGACCTTTTAGCACTTGCACTTTAAAGATATGTGAAAGACAACTGACACTAATGTTTGACAAATCTGGACCATGTGCTGCACTGATCTGCTAAAACTGCAACCTCCCCCTGACCCGCTATTACCTGCAACTACTCAAAGATTATTGTGATACAAGGGACATAATCCTCTATAAATACCAATGCGGGAAGCTTTAAAGTTTTAAGTATCTTATGGCAAACAAACTTACATCTGGCTGATAAAAATGGTCACTGTGCTCTATGTTGACACACTGTTTCTGGTCTCAGTCTGCTTTAGTGCTTTTGTTAGTTGTCTTAGGTGTTCAGTGTGAAAACAAACAAATAAATAAACAAACAAAAACTGGCAGAAAGTCTTATTTATTTATTTATTTATTTGTTTATTTTCAGAATTTGGGTCCTTGGATCAACAATAGGAGATGTTAACTTAGAACTCATTGACATCTTGGGTTAATCTCTAAAACCACCGCTAACAGATTTATACCATCTGTCTTTAGCCCTTGATTTTCAGAACAGGAAGCATGAGAGGATGGGTTTGAGAGCAAGGAGAGACATTTTAGGGCTGTTCAGAAGGAGCCGTCTGGAGTACTGTACTTCAGAAAGGCTGCATGGAGAATGGCTTCTGGGAACAGGTCTGTTTGCTCTAAATTATTACAGCATGGTGATTACTGTAATTTACCTACAGAGTCATGGGAACACTAAAGGAGATAGAGAATTAAGCTGCACTCCCTTTACCATGGGGTCAGCTGATTTGCCTTTTGTTTCCTTTTTTTCCCATGAAATCTGTGATTATCAGGAGCATAAGCACCTTCTATGGTAATTTAAAATGAATAAATAAAAGAGGTTATATATTCTGTGTTGAGTGTATCTTTCTTTTTTGCTTCAGAAGTGGGTAAAAAGAGACCAGTTAATTGCTTCAGTTGTTTTTATGAAAATAGACAGTTCTGATGAATCACTTAAGTGAAGCGTAAGAACTACTTAAAACTGCGGCATTAGAAGATTGCTGAGGCTTATTTCTAATTAGGGTTACTGAGAATGACGTTATTTTATTTATTACTATATTGTATTAATATTTCATATTTAACTGCAGGTGTCCATTTCAATAATTCAGTCTGTTTTAACCATTAACAAATAGAAAATGGAAATCCCTCTTTCTCAGAGAAGAACCCCACAGCAAATTTTTAACAAAAATAACCCATTTCCTGCAGAACAAGAATATGTATACAGATTTTGATAGCTAGTTAAGATGAAATGAAATTCTACTCCCCCAGATAAAATTTTCTTATATTTTTAAAAATATTTTGATTCAGATTCATTGAAAGAGATGCAGAAATTCTCTAGAACGTGGGAATCCAAAGATTCTTTATAAATTAGGAAGGCAATTTTAAGGGTAATTTAAAACCTTGTTGAGAGAATCTTCATGAAAATCAATATCAAGATTTTTTATGATGTAAATAATGTATTTTTTTATTATGTTGGGCCTCAAATGGTACTATTCTTGGAAATAAAAAACAGCAGAGACCGAGGAGTGCCTTGGTTTGGAGAAATACTTTTCTCTAAGGTGTTGCTCAGAGATATTCCACCCTTGCATGACACAAGTAGGATCTAGGCAGTTTTTCTCTTCCTATGCATATGATATTGGTCTCTCTCTACCTCTCTAGCTCTTGCCCATGTGTCACACTTCCTCTTTGCTCCTGTTTTATTATTCCTCTTTAGCCTATAGTATGCAATAACAGGATGCACACCTAGGAAGAATTTATTTTTTGGGCTAATGGCAAATACATGATCCAGTCCTGTGTGTTCTTTATACACTTGATAATGTTTTATCTTTTCATCTCTTTCTTTTCAGAATAGAACAAATATTAAGAGAGCTTTTTTTTTTTTTTTCAAGATTGTCTGTTGGTGTAGCCTGTGTGAACCCCATACATTATTACACAACAGCTAGAGATGTGCTGTAGATGTTCTGTTGTTCTGTTTTTCATTTATGAATGATTAGCCATTCTTTTTTTTGAAACATGGCAGGGAGCAGCCTTTGATCCTGATTGCCTTTTGGCTAGACCTCCAGACTTAGGCTGAAATAGATCAGAACTTTTTATCCTAGACCAAAAAACAAAAACAGTTTTTAGGAACAAATGTGCTTTTCTCCATAGAAAAGATATAAGGTCAAATTTTGATTCTTCTCACTTCAGTATAAAATTAAATGCATTTTTGCATTTTGTTCTGCCTCTTTACTTTGTCCTTTCAACACAACTCAATTCAGAATAAATATAGATCAAGGCAATTATTGACTAGTTAAAACAATTTGCTCTTGAATTGTCAGATTGTTTTGTTCACCATTTATTAGCAATTATTTGGTAAATTCATTAAGTTATCTTTTTGGTGTAGGACACAGGGTTTGACTGTTTCCATAACAGCATCCTGAAAAAGAACTTTAGTGGTGTGAGTTGCTTCATTTCAAAGAATAATAAGCTATGTATGTATGTAAGCTGTTTCTGATAACAACGAAAGTATTAATTTTAAAATGAACATGTATAATATGACTGAATATGTATATATTTCCTTTTTATATTTTGCCAATATTGTTTTCTTGTAAATGTAGTCAACTACTAAAGAGAGCTAAAATGAATAAAGAGAAGAATTGCTAGATTGGTTATGTTTTAAATATTTTTATAAGAAGCTGAAAAACAATTCAGAGATGAACTAAAAATTGTTTTGTTAAAACATAAAAAGAAAAATAAATTTGCATACATAATAAGCAATTTTTTTTCTCTTTTTTTTTTTTTTAGATGATTTACATTGTATTATGATTTTTAGTTGGGTTGATAGGTTTGTTGTAAATACTCACATGACCATCCTCTTGGCTTTGTTTGGCTTGGGTAATAACCTTAGCGAGAGATATTCTGTATGCTTCCATTCCACATGGGAAATCAGTGGTACAACACAGAATGTTCCATCTGAGTTCTTTACAAAACAAAGGTCAGAAAAAGAAGCCCCCCAAAAGTCTTCTAGCCTGATAAATCAGTCTTTATTTTAAGATCTCTGACCAACTACTTTAAGATAATGGATAATATTTTTCACTTTGGCACATAGTGAAAAATGAGTTTCCAGCCAAGCCAGGACTAGGTAGAAGGCAACTTACTCTGGTGGATGTCTTAAAAAGCTGGATTTTATAAACACATGCAATACTGGATCTTTCTTTCTCCAGCCAAGAAATTTATGTCAATATTGGCTGCAGGGAGGCTTTCTTTTAAATGGAGTTCCCGTTTTTGTTGTTGTTGTTGTGTTGTTTTATTTTGTTTTGTTTTAAAATGTTCAGTGGCTACATACTACTTTACCTTCTGCTTTAATGTAATTTAACACTGGTCACTGTGAACTAGCATTTTTTATAACTTTTCCTTTTCTAACTTCTAATTGCACAAATTATGATTTGCATACATAGCATGTAGTAGGAAGTAAAATATGCTTTCCATCACGTCACAATCTGACAATTGTTGTTATTTAACAACAGCCTCTATATCCTGGGTGAAAACTGTTTTCCTTATTCCAGATGCCAAAAAGCTTGAGCCTAAATCTAGAATCTGACTTCAAGCATAGGAGAAGAACTTGTCTATCTTCATGCTGTTTTGGCAGACAGAACAGAAACTGAGAAATTAGAAGTCTAAGCTATGTGCATGTGCATCCTTGAGTCTTGCCCTGAGTGCAGAGTTCCTTATATACAGTTGTTCCCATGTGATCTATGTTTGTCTGCTTTCTGTAAAGTAACATAAGGAATTTTAACTTTTGTTTGATTAGTTGCCAGAATAATAATTACCAAAAATGCATTTTCAAATGAAAGAATAAGAACATCATATCTCAAATAGATGTTCTGTCCCATTCAGTTCTTAAAATAAGAAATCTAGGCTTCAGATTTTGTTCTGAGGAAACATTCTGAACATCTCCTGTATTTCCAGGTCCACTGAAAAAAAATACAAACTGTCAAATTTCACTGTCACAGTAATATTGTGTACTTATTACAAAATTGCATTGGATTATTTTATAGCCTTGGATAATCTTCATTTATGTCTTTGTTTGTATTTGTATTTGTAGTAATCCACAGTTCCCTATACAATTATTTTTCATTTTGGCATATAGTGGAAAAGAAGCTGCCTGTTAGTTAAATTATTCTGGAACCAAGAGTAATAAGGCTGGAATTGCATTGCAAATTTTATCCTAAAGGATTCAAAATTGCTTTAAAAATTTCTAAAAGCAACTTATAAGCTAGATCACTTCTTGCTGACAGAGAGGCAGTTTCAAGGCACTATCTGTCAACTGGTTTATGCCACATTAACATTTCTAAAGGGGTAACAGGCCAGATTCAGCTTTCAGTTGTACTGAGGTAGATATGAGATAGCTGCACTGGTTAGAGACTAATGTCACGAAGAATTTAAACTATATTTCTACAATTGGAGTGCTAGTCAAGATATAGGAAATGATAAATTTTTGAAACAAAAAATTATTGCATTTATCATGATCAGTTCACACGGAGGGTGTACAGGGAGGGTGTTGTCAGCTCAACCGGGGAACAGTGGTATGGTATCCACCTGGCAGAAGGCCACAGCCTCTCAGAGCTTGGCACCCACCACAGCCAATGCAGCCTCCCAGACAGAGCTCCAGGGGGAACACACTGCCACTCAGGGGTCAGGCTGCAGGGTGTGCCCTACTCTTACACCAGCACAGGACGACAGGAATGAGCACACCTGTGGGAGGTGCACCCAGGTGGAGGCACTCCTCTGCTTAGTGACAGAGCTCCAGGAGGAGGTGAGTAGGCTGAGGAGTATCAGGGAGTCAGAGGTGGAGATAGACTGCTGGAGTTGCTCCCTACCTTCCCTGAGACAGGCCCCACAGGCAGAAGGGACACACGATATAGAGGATTCCCTATCCCCTCTCCACCTGGCTGCACCCAGTGACCTAATGGATGAGGGATAATGGTGACAAGTTCCTGCCCAGCGCAGCAGGTGCATCTCCTCAGTGAGTAGCCATCTTCCCAGGTGCCCTTGCGCAATAGGTACNATAGGTATGAGGCTCTGCAAGTGGAACCAAACAATATTGAGGAGGACGGTTCATGTGGCTTGGAGGTGTCACTGGGGCAAATTTGGCCTATGCCCTGAATCAAAACAGCTCCCACCAAGAAAAAAAAAGACAGGTAGCTGTCATAGGAGACTCCCTTCTGAAGGGAACAGAAGGCCCAATATGCAGACTGGACCCACTTCATAGGGAAGTCTGCTGCCTCCCTGGGGCCTGGGTTAGAGATGTGACTTCCTTCCCTGGTGCGGCCTTCAGATTATTGCCCATTATTGACTTTTGAGGTTGGCAGCAATGAAGTTCCAACCAGAAGTCTGAGGGCAATCAAGAGAGACTTCAGGGCCTGGGGACAAGGGATCAGGAGCACAAGTAGTGTTTTGCTCTATCCTTCCAGTTGCAGGGAATGATGAGGAGAGAAACCGGAAGAGCCAGCAGATCAATATCTGGCTCCAAGCCTGGTGTCACCAGCAGAACTTTGTTTTTTTTTGATCATGGGTCATTTTACATGGCACCAGGCCTTTTAGCAACAGATGGGATATACCTGTCTCAAAGGGGGAAAAGGATTTTTGCACAGGAGTTGGCAGGGCTTACTGGTTGGCGGAGTCCCTTGGGAGGCAGTTCCAAAGGGCAAAGGAGTCCAGGAAGTCTGGGCACTCTTCAAGAAGGAAATCCTAAAGGCACAGGAGCAGGCTGTCCCTATGTGCTGAAATATAAGACAGCAGGGAAGAAGACCGGCCTGGCTGAACAGAGAGCTGTGGCTAGCGCTTAGGAAGAAAAAGAGAGTTTATGACCTTTGGAAGAAGGAGCAGGCCACTCAGGAGGACTACAAAGATGTCATGAGGCTGTGCAGAGACAAAATTAGAGGGACCAAAGCTCAGCTGGAGCTCCATCTGGCTACTGCCATTAAGGACAATAAAAAATGTTTTTATAAGTACATAAACAAGAGAAGGAGGGCTAAGGAGAATCTTCATCCTTTATTGGAACTGGGGGGAAATTTAGTGATGTGGTTTGAAAATGTTCATCCATCCCTGGAAACCTCCAAGCAGACCTGTATGTGTAACATTATATTTCTGATGTATAAATCCAAAGTTTGAAAGCTGCTCTTCATGTACAAAGTGCTTGTGCAGGAAGATGATCACAAGGAGATATAAAAGGTGTAAAAATAGGTAGCATTTGTGATATAACAATAGTTTTCTTTGTGGAACAAATGTAATCACGGTTGTTCTGTGTGTGACTGAGTAACGCAGATGAAACCAAGTAAACTAGAAAATGCCACTCCAGTCACAACGTTTGACTACAAATGGTATGAAATGATAATTAAACTCCTTTCCTAGCACATTTAACTTTTTTCATTTTCTCTGAGCAACGAACATCGAAATAATGTTCTAGAAAGATAAAAAAGGTCAAATACCAAGGTATTTTCTGTGTAAATTAAAAATCAAGGTGGTGAGAAGATAGAGAAAGTCAAGTATTCTCATTGTTGTTGTTGTTGCTGTTACAGTGCCTAGATCAGCTAGATTTCTTCCAGAAATCAACTATTACTCTCCTTGTCTTAGTCAGGAACTCTGTAGGTCTTGTCTGAAGAAGACAGAAGACATAATGCTTTAGATAAAATCAACTTATATTTAAGGAAAAAGAAAACTCTGAAGATATTTGTATCTTGACCAATTACCCTTTTTAAATGCAAAAGCCCCAAACTGCAGATTAATTTAGTCTCGTAGGTACCTCAGAAGGTCTACTAGTCCAACCTCCTGCTCAAAGCAATCAGCCTGCAAGGCTGACTGTGGCATTAGATCAGGTTTCTTAGGGCCTTGTTCAGTTGAGTATTAACTATCTCCAAGCAAGTAGATTCCAAAACTATTTATAGAATTTCTTGACATATTGTGTTTTCAAATGAAAAACTTAGAATGAAAAGTCTTGAGAAGAATGAGTCTTGAGACCTTACAGTAGCCTACCAGTATCTAAATGTGGCCTACAAGATGGCCAGAGAGGGACTCTTTATCAGGGAGTGACAGGACAAGGGGTAATGGCTTTAAACTAAAAGAGGGTAGATGTAAGGAAGATATTCTTCATGATGAGGGTGGTGAGGCACTGGAACAGGTTGCCCAGAGTTGTGGACACCCCATTACTGGAAGTGTTCAAGGCCAGGTTGGATGGGGCTTTGAGCAACCTGGTCTAGTGGGAGGTGTCCCTGCCCATGGCAGGGAGTTGGAACTAGATGATCTTTAAGGCCCCTTCCAACCCAAACCATTCTATGAAATATTCACATTTGTGCAAGAGGGATTGACATGTTATCTGGATGTGGATAAGGAATATTATTTTAATAATTTCTTCCAGAAAGGGAAGAGCGCCCCTTCTCTAAAGAAAGGAAGTTTTTTCCTGAGCCTGTCATAGACAGGGTTATTTGGTTTGGGTGATAAAAGCTGTCAACAACTTCCACAATCTATTGGCAGGAGTAATTAGTGCTAGCAGGATGAAGCTTTTTCAAATGCAGATGGGAAGAGACCTGCATGATGTCTCATTTGTTTTCTCAGAAGTGGCAATTGGTGAGGGAGGAAGACTGTGTTGCACTGTGTGCTTACCATTGAACTGTAGG
>VXAA01001803.1:36482-59870 GCA_013399115.1 Anseranas semipalmata
TTCTTTTTTTTTTCAACACGTCCCAAACAAAAAAAAAAAAAAAAAAAAAAAAGGAGTGGAGCTATTCCTATCTTTCTGTAGAGTAGATTTGCTTTTCTTTCCTTCAAATGTGCCTTTCTCTAGGAAAAAAGAATACAGTGGGAGGTGAAAGAGTTCCACCATTTTATTTAATGGATGTTAAAGACCACTTGTTTCTCTCAAAACCAGCATGGGGTCATGAAGGGAAAGTCATGCTTTACTAACTTAACTTTTATGATAAGGTTACTCACCTAATGGACATAGGGAAGGCAGTAGATGTAGGGTATTTTTGGATTTTAGCAAAGCTTTTGATACTGTTTCTCACATTATCCTTCTGGACAAAATGTCCAGCATACAGCCAGACATGTATGCAAGACAATGGATGAACAATTGGCTGATGGGTCAGGCTCTATAGTAAGTGGGGTTACATCAAGNTTGATACTGTTTCTCACATTATCCTTCTGGACAAAATGTCCAGCATACAGCCAGACATGTATGCAAGACAATGGATGAACAATTGGCTGATGGGTCAGGCTCTATAGTAAGTGGGGTTACATCAAGCTGTCAGTCAGTCACTAGTGGGGTTCCCCAGGGCTCCCTTTTAGGGACAGTTCTCTTCAATGTTTTTATAAATGATCTAAACACAGGACTTGAATGTATACAAAGTAAGTTTGCAAATGATACTAAATTAGGAGGAGCTGCTGACTCCCTCAAGGCTAGAGAGGCCTTGCAGAGAAATCTTGACAAATTAGAGGGCTGGGCAATCACCAGCCATATAAAATTCAACAAGAACAAGCACCGCATTCTGCACCTGGGATGGGGCAATCCTGGATGTACTGGAGTCTGGAGGCCAAGTGGCTGGAGAACAGCCCTGTAGAAAGGGATCTCACGGTTTTGGTTGATTGTAAGCTCAATAGGAGTCAAGTGTTCCCTGGCAGCCAAAAGGGTCAACAGTATCCTGGGGTGCATTAAGCACAGTCTAGCTAACTAGTCAAAAGAATCGATTGTCCCGCTATACTCAGCATCAGTGCAGCCTCACCTTGAGTTCTGTGTGCAATTTTGGGCTCCACAATACAAGGAGAGGATATAAAACTATTAGAATGTGTCCAAAGGAGGACAATAAAGATGGTGAAAGGACTAGAGACCATGACTTATGAGGAGCAACTGTGGACACTTGGTTTGTTCAGCTTGGAGAAGAGGAGACTGAGGGGTGACATCATTGTTGTCTCCAACTTCCTCATGAGGGGGGGAGGAGAGGGAAGTGCTGATCTCTTCTCTGTGGATAGGACGTGAGGTAATGGTATAATGCTGCTTCAGGGGAAGTTCAGACTGCATGTTAGGAAAACGTTCTTCACTGAGGGGGTGGTCGGGCACTGGAACAAGCCCCCAAAGTGTTGCTGGTCATGGGCCCAGGCCTGTTGATTTTCAAGGAAAGTTTGGACAATGATCTTAGATATATGGTTTAACTCTTGGGTTGCCTTGTGTGGAGTCAGGATTTGAACTCTTGTTTTGCTAGTAAGATATTTGTCCATGGAATCACCTTCCATAGGATAGCTTCTACATCAATTAATGCATGTTGATCAATAAGGACAAAATGCTCAAAATGCATAATGGTTACAAACTGAAATATGAGAAATTCTATCTAAACATTAGAAATTTTTTTTAGAGTGGTCAAACATTTGGGCTTAATCAAGTGGCTTAAACTGGACAGTCTCCAAAGGTTCCTTCCACATCAATTATTCTATGATTTTGTAATCCTATGAATAAGAGTGGGGAAGAAAAACAACAGTTATACAACAGCTGAAATGTGGAGTTAATGAAAGGCAACAGTTTGTCACTGTTACTGTTGCTCCATTCTTTGAATGTAGCATACAATTAAAACAAAAGGAACTCAAGCAGGCTCAAAATCTTTTTATCTAGATTTTTCAGTAAACATTAGAACGTTTGTTAATATCTAACCTTAGTGTTCCTAGCAGAAGCAATGCTTATATAATACTTACCCATAAGTACTTCTGTTTACATGGTGCCCATTATTCTGTCTGTATATAAGCAGATTTACTACTTTAACTGTGTGCAACATGTTGGAGCTATAAATAATATCCACTATGTGGAAACAGGAAATAGCTTTCCTGGAATCTGTCCACATTTGTTTTGGTCTCTTGTTAAAGCTAACATTAATTCATAGAGTATAGACTGACTGCAGATTTCTCCAAAGTGATGTACTGAGGAAGATTAATTTGATAGCTTTGCGCCACCAATGGCTTTTTCACCAATATACCAAAAGTATAAGAAAAGATGACAGTAGTTGCATTGCATGAAGAGAGGTTACTTGATTAACCTGCTAGGAAAACACTTCTTCCAATTTCTCCAACACTTCAACACCTGGGAAATACATCTTTTGATGCCATAGGACTCCAGTTTTTGTTGTGATATTGTACTTCAGTAAATGAGTTAATTAACTCATTGCCTTACTGCAAACCAAAAGTAATAAAGTAAGGGAAAATAACTTCCACAAAAGTTTGCTTTCATTCTGTGTTGTCATACTTTGAATTAACCAAGAACATATGATTCACAGGAAGCACTTCACAACTCACAAAGTTGTAAGATGTAAAGTATGCGTTTATTTCGGCGCCGGGAGCATAAGGGATATCTCCGCAAAGTTACGCTCACCTGTTGTTAGCCCACACCTCCTTTTTATTCTCTAAAGTATTACATATGCATTAAGTTTCGCAACCTGTATACATATTCATTTTCTAACCCCGCCTAGCCCCGCTTCATATGTTAATCATCTTCTTCCTTCTTCTGCGCTTGCGTAGAGCCCCTCTAGTGGTCGTCCAGGTGGTCGTCCTGATGAAGTAAGGCGTCTTCCTCAGAGTTGAACTTTTCACCTTCTCAGTTGGCGCATGCTCTTTAGGCTCCTGGATCTCGTCCAGACCATAGATATGGCCTCGGCTGGTCCTCTCCTTGTTTCACCTGTTACTTATTTCCTAAGGAGGATGCTAATGCCACGCTTCAGTACCGTTAGACAAATCATGGAGAAATTTCTCATTACCCCTTACCCATTGTTTATTGTTTTTGCCTTAACTCACATAGAGTTAATTTTATTGAATTCACAGAATCACAGAATCACAGAATGGCTAATAGAATGGACCTCTGGAGGTCATCTAGCCCAACCCCCCTGCTCAAGCAGGCTCACCTAGGGCAGGTTACCCAGACACTGTCCAGGCAGCTTTTGAAGATCTCCAAGGAAGGAGATTCTCTTCTACCTCTCTGGGCAACCTATTCTAGTGCTCCATCACCTACATAGTAAAGAAGAGCTTCCTGATGTTTAGACGGAACCTCCTGTGTTCCAGTTTGTGCCCATTGCCTCTTGTTCTGGCACTGGGCACCACTAAAAAGAGCATGGCTCCATCTTCTTTGCACCCACCCTTCAGCTATTTATAGACATTGATAAGGTTCCCCCTGAGCCATCTCTTTCTCTAGGCTAAACAGTGCCAACTCTATCAGCCTCTCCTCACAGGAGAGGTTCTCTGTCATCTTTGTTGCCCTCTGTTGGACTCTTTCCAGTATGTCCATGTCTGTCTTGTAGTGGGGAGACCAGAAATGGACACAGGCCTCCAGACATGGCCTCACCAGGGCTGAATAGATTGGGAGGATCACCTCCCTCGACCTGTTGGCAACACTTTGTCTAATGGAGCCAAGAATACTGTTAGCCTGCTCAGCAGCAAGATCACATTGTTGACTCATGTTCAACCTGGTGTCCACCAGGACTAGTAGGTCCTTTTCTGCCAGGCTGCTTCCTAGCTGGGTGACCTTCAGCATGTCCTGGTGCCTGGAGTTGTTCCTCCCCAGGTGCAAGTCTCTGCACTTCTCCTTGTTGAACTTCATGAGATTTTTGTCAGCCCACCTCTCCAGCCTGTCAAGGTCCCTCTGCATGGATGTGCAGCCCTTAGGTGAGTCAGCCACTCCCCCAGTTTTGTGTCATCTGCAAACTTACTGAGGGTGCACTCTACCCCATGGTCCAGATCATTAGTGAAGATGTTAAACAAGACTGGACACAGTATTAATCCCTGGAGTACTCCACTCATTGCTGGCCTCCAACTAGGCTTTGTGCCACTGACCATTACTCTCTAGGTCCAGCTGTTCAGCCAGTTTTTGAACCACCTCACTATCTGATCATCTAGCCCATACTTACTGAATTCCAGGAAGACAATATCCACTTGTTTCCCCTCATATCCATCAAGTTGGTGATTTCATTAGAGAGGCTTATCTGGTTGGTCAGGCATGTCTTCCCCTTGTTGAATCTATGCTGACTACTCCTGATGATTTTCTTCTCTGTCATGTGACTGGAAATGGTTTCCATCACCCTCCCAAGGATCGAGGTGAGTTACAGGCCTGTAGTTCCCCAGGTCTTCCTTCTTGCTCTTTTTGAAGACAGGAGTGACATTTCCTTTCCTCTAGTCTTTGGGCACTTCTCTCAGTTGTCATGATCAAGCAAATATTATGGAGCGGCCTCACAATGACATCTGCCAGCTCCCTCAGCACTCGTGGGTGCATTCCATCAGAGGCCATGGACTTGCAAATGTCTAGTTTGCTCAGGTATTCCTTGACCTGATCTTCTTTCTCCAAAGACACATCTCCATTGCTCCAGCCATTCAGCCTGGCCTCTGAGACCTGAGATTCCTGAAGGCCAGTCTTGCTGGTAAAGACTGAACTAACGAAGATATTCAGTACCTTGCCATTTTCACTGTCCCAGGTAACCAGGTCTCCTGTTTCCTTCAGGAGAGGGCCTGATGAAATGTAGTGGACAGAACTGCCTATTTGAGGCATATTTAATTATATTTACACTTTTAAAATTACTTCCCTATTTTCTCATGCTACAAAGGTCTACATTTTTTGGCCTGAGTAGCATTTAAGAAAGTTTTCCCTAGATATTTTTTCCACAATATAATGATGAAGAGGAATAATCATGATATCAATTCAAAAACTTTCCTATCTTTTACCTTATAAAAAAGTCCTGAAAGCGACAAAAATGTGCAGTGATCATATGACTGATGAAATACCAAAAAATACAATAATAAAATGAGCTAAAAGATAGATATTAATCTTGTCCTAAGGAGAAATAATTTATTGAATGTCCAAAAGTAGCTTGGCAACATATGATCATAAAACAACAGATATGAATATTGAGTCCACAAAAAGCCCCAAAAGCCCAAACCAAAGCTGTAATATGATTAAACAGGAAGGATTGTGAGATTGTATGGCAAATTAGATTAGTTTGCTGAGGCTGATCACTGTGTCTGCTAATTATGAGATCAGTTTCAGAAGCAATAGTTTAGCATTTGTATTGTGAACATGCACTTTAAAACATTTTTTCTTTTTTTGTTTTTCTTTTTTGGGGGGGTGAGGTGGGGGGGGGAGTAGGAGGAGGAAGGGGGTGGAACCCACTAAAGATAGGAAATGGACATTGGTGAATCAAGTTTTCAACTCTGTTAAAAGAAATGTCTCAAGACGCAAAGTATGGAATCTAATGCTTTCGAAATTAGAGATTAGGCTTTTGAGCTGAAGTTAAATTTTGACCTAGTAAATAGTTAATTGTCACTTAAGTCAGCTCATCAGCAGTCCAATCAAAGTTAAAAGATTGTTGATATTTGTTAGTTCAGATATACCTATATGGTTTGTAAAGCTGAGGCCTTTGTAATTGATTCTGACTTCAGCAAGAGAACACCAAAAAAAAAAAATTATAGATTTCAACAGCTGCAAGAAGTAGATGCTGGTTTTGTAGCTTAGGCACTTATCCACTTGGAAGATATAATATTTTATTAACTATTCTACTTTCAAATTTTTAGATAAAATATGATTTCAGTTGGCTATATTAAAGATTATGGAAAATGACACAGAGATTGGAATATTGATTTATGTTTAGAAGTCATTTTTATTGTTGCTTTAAAGAACTCCAAATCACAAGGCATCCAGTAATTCTACTAAAGTCTTATCATGTCTCCCTATCCCATTGCTTCAAATATAAATTTTCCTTTTAGAAAACTGTAGCTGCTTTTTAATAAGAATATGTCATCTTGTGGTACAATATGTCATTTCTTTTAGACTACTTTCCTTTAGACCTTTCCTTTCCTTTCCTTTCCTTTCCTTTCCTTTCCTTTCCTTTCCTTTCCTTTCCTTTCCTTTCCTTTCCTTTCCTTTCCTTTCCTTTCCTTTCCTTTCCTTTCCTTTCCTTTCCTTTCCTTTCCTTTCCTTTCCTTTCCTTTCCTTTCCTTTCCTTTCCTTTCCTTTCCTTTCCTTTCCTTTCCTTTCCTTTCCTTTCCTTTCCTTTCCTTTCCTTTCCTTTCCTTTCCTTTCCTTTCCTTTCCTTTCCTTTCCTTTCCTTTCCTTTCCTTTCCTTTCCTTTCCTTTCCTTTCCTTTCCTTTCCTTTCCTTTCCTTTCCTTTCCTTTCCTTTCCTTTCCTTTCCTTTCCTTTCCTTTCCTTTCCTTTCCTTTCCTTTCCTTTCCTTTCCTTTCCTTTCCTTTCCTTTCCTTTCCTTTCCTTTCCTTTCCTTTCCTTTCCTTTCCTTTCCTTTCCTTTCCTTTCCTTTCCTTTCCTTTCCTTTCCTTTCCTTTCCTTTCCTTTCCTTTCCTTTCCTTTCCTTTCCTTTCCTTTCCTTTCCTTTCCTTTCCTTTCCTTTCCTTTCCTTTCCTTTCCTTTCCTTTCCTTTCCTTTCCTTTCCTTTCCTTTCCTTCCCTTCCCTTCCCTTCCCTTCCCTTCCCTTCCCTTCTTTCTTTTCTTTAAGGAAAATTTTAAAGGATGAATATTTTAATTTAATAATATAGCTGAGATAAAAAGTTTGGGTTTATTTTGATAATTTTTAATGGATCTGGTACTCTATTTCAGGATTACAGACAAAAAATATTGATGTTAAAAATATTTAAGGAATTGCTGCCTGTTCGCGAATAAGGAAAATCTCTAATTCTATGTATGTGTCCATGCAAGAAGGAATAAATGGTCAAATGAATTCTTGTAAATGATTGTCTCTTATAGTTAATTTTATCCTCTCTCTCTCCCAGTGCAAGTGTTAAATCAGCCATTTACTGGCCCATTAATTTTAAATTTAAGTATTTGTGTCTGGAAACAATTAAAATTGAACCACAGCCCTTGCATCTGCCTGTTGAGCTATTCTTTGTGACAGGCATATTTCCTTATTGATTGTGATCAAAAGAAGACTCAAAACTAGGGGATTAGTACTACCCCTCTAATGTTTTTTTTTTTTTAAATACTGTCCAGTAAAGTGATTTTATAAAAATAAGAAAAAAAATAAAACAAATAAAATAAAAAAGGGTACCATATTAAGGGGACATGAGTGTTATATCTTGAGTAGATGCTTCACACTATATAGCAACTTTTTACATGGGCAGATAGTGATAGGACAAGGCGGAATGGTTTTAAACTAAAAGAGGGGAGATCTACATTAGATGTTAGGAAGAAATTCTTCAGTGTGAGGGTGGTGAGGAACTGGAACAGGTTGCCCAGAGAAGTTGTGGATGCCCTGTCCCTGGAGGTGTTCAAGGCCAGGTTGGATGGGGCCCTGGGCACCCTGATCTGGTGGGTGGCATCCCTGCCCAAGGCAGGGGGGTTGGAACCAGATGATCGTTAAGGTCCCTTCCAACCCAAGTCATTCTATGATTCTGTTATTCTTTCTATGATTCTATGAATCTATATTCATCTTGTCATGGACTGAGTTTATTGGCTGTTTCCACAAGGAATTAAGGTCCAAATATTTTTTGTAGCTCAATATACAGCAGTGCTGCTCATCATTGGCCTCCATCTACTCTTGCCAGAGGACATATTCGTGATTTTAGTAAATCTTGTCCTTTTATATCTCATAGAATCCTTATTGCACAGTCATCTCCAGCTTTCATGTTCAGTGTTTCCTGAATGAAGGCCATTTTATAAAACCCAGTATATAACCACAGGAAAATATACCTGCAAGAGCTAAAATTACCTTGAGAAAAAATGGAAATGTATCAATTTCTATTGTAACTGACATAAGTGTCAGAGGCTGAATAGTACATTTTTGAAGTTATAAAACATTTGGAATTGTTTTCTCTCTCCACCAACTATTGAAAATGCTTTTTTTTCCTATATTCAAAACTGTGAACAAAAGTAAATCAAACAGTGTATTAAATGGCTGCAGAAGAGACTGCGTATCATCTAGTATGCAGTATTGAAGAATTATAGCCAGAATTTGGCATATGGCTTACCTCTAATTCCCGTATGCATTATTTTGTTAACATATATATACTATTGTCAGCATAATTCATTATGAATTAGAAGAGTGAAAGTCATCCAAAACCAAATGGAAAGAGAAGCAAGTCAGAAAGGAATCTGGATTGCTGACAAACTGGGACAAGTAATGACTATGGCATGGTCACTAATGCAGGCTGAAATAAGGTGCTTGTCCTCTCTTTAGGGGAGAGAGGGAATTGATGATAAGATCTGGAGCCAGCACAGTCTGCGCATCTGTTAAGTGGTTCAAAAGCAGCAGAAACTGATTATAGAACTTCTCTATATATATTCTTAAAAGGAGAACAAACCCTGAGGCAATTTAGTTAATCCTCAAAGTACACCTGGCAACACATGCCACTGTGCCTCATATTTAAGCTAGAGTCTACCTCCAGTGGATCATGGGGCAGCTGAATTTCTAGTCCTGTTTGACCTTTCATGTCCCCTCTGAAAACATTTAGAAAAGTAACCAAGTAGTGAAACATAAAGATATTTTATCTAATAGAACAATTAGATCGAAGTTTATGCCCAGATATTTTTCAGTGATCTACTCAACTATATCTAGGGTCTGCTGTTAACCTCAGATTGCTTCTTTTTGCTACCCAAAATCAAACCAGTCTGACATAGTACAATCCTGACATAGTAACAACAGGAAGATGAAAGAGAACATTAACTGTGAGGGTGATTTGGTGACAACAGTTGAACCATATCCAAGGTCACTACCAAGTGTGGAGATTTGCATTTTCTATTACCAAAGCAAACCACTAGATATTCAGCTGTAGCCAGATGTCACCCCTTGGATTATGGACTATTTGCTGTATATGAGGCCAGAACTCTCAGATTGTCATGCTTCTCAGCCTTATCCTGCTGCATCAATGTCTACATAACTAAATCCAACAGATGATATTAACTGCTAGCTAGCTGTGAATTTCACCTGTGTTTGAACCAGTTCTGATTGAATTTGGTAGCATTTCTTTTTCTATTCGTTCGGCACTCAGATGAAAGAAGATTGCATAGGTTGTGAAAAAAGTGGACAGCAACATTTTTAAAAGTATCTAAAGAAAATACCCAAGTCTCGATGGAAGTAAATAGAGATTACAGACCATCTTCGTATGTTACTTACATTAAATGGGACTTCAGCTTAGTCATGAATCTGTTTTAATAAAAATTCTTATTCAAATGGAAAAGGAGGAACAATTTTTCTACAGTCAGAAAATTTAAATGATACATCTAGTTTCTGTTTTAAATGGGAGTTTGAACTTAGAGCTTAACAGGAAGAAGGTTTGCAGTTTTTATCAATTACCTACAATATGACGTATTCATATATTCATATATTTCCTTTTTTTTCTTTAATATTGCTCTTTAATATACTATTTCATTTTGGTATACATTTTTGTGTGGGTCTGTCTTTTATAAACAAAACTATAAATAAAAATGCAGAAGTCTCAATATACCATTGTTTTCCTAATCACAAAACTGCATTTCCGCTCTTTCTGACTGCTGTTACTATAAATTACATGGATCTTGAAAGAATCAATTAAGTGTAAAGAACTACAAACAAAAAAAATGTTTAATTTTAAACTTGGATTTTTCTGGGCTATTCATCTTCTGCATGAACTTTAGAGTTCAATTTTTCCAAAAAGAAAATTAAAAAGTAATTGAAAAATTACGGTTTTTCCAATAATTTATCAGTCATATTGAGATATGCTGTAAATTAAGGCTGAGTGGAATTAGCCAATGCTGTGAGTAGCTGTAGCTAACTTATATAGTAGACGTAGCCATCTACTATTGTTGTGATTTACAAAAATGTCAGACTAGTCTGTTTGTACTGAACATCTGATGTCTTGAGATTTCTCTGTTTTGTTTGTTTGTTTATTTTCTGGTACTAGACTATCATTAACAATCTGGAGGAGGATAGCTTTAAAGTCATCAGAAATTCCTCCATTTTTGTGTTTTGCTTTATTACACCTTTTTCTCTGCCTTTTATATGCTGCAGAGAACTTCTCTACAGCTCAAAATTTTACGCCTTTACATTATTTCCTTTAAAAATATAATAAAAAGCAATGTTTATAGATTTACACACATTTGCTGCCATCTTCTATATCACTTTTGTAGCCTACAACCTGTATCTATAAGCCTGTGGTGAGCTGCTTCTCACCTTTCCAGACCCTGGGCTCAACCTCTTTCTGTTCTTCGATTTGGCCAGAAAATGGAAGATGATTCCTTTCTCAAGATGGGGCAAAATTTCTGTTGGCTGTGAAAGTGAGCAGTTGCTCCTTTTCATACTCACAAAATCACACAGAATGGCTAAGGTTGGAATGGACCTCTGGAGGTCATCTAGCCCACCCCCCCTGCTCAAGCAGGCTCACCTAGGGCAGGTTACCCAGACACTGTCCAGGCAGCTTTTGAAGATCTCCAAGGAAGGAGATTCTCTTCTACCTCTCTGGGCAACCTATTCTAGTGCTCCATCACCTACATAGTAAAGAAGAGCTTCCTGATGTTTAGACGGAACCTCCTGTGTTCCAGTTTGTGCCCATTGCCTCTTGTTCTGGCACTGGGCACCACTAAAAAGAGCATGGCTCCATCTTCTTTGCACCCACCCTTCAGCTATTTATAGACATTGATAAGGTTCCCCCTGAGCCATCTCTTTCTCTAGGCTAAACAGTGCCAACTCTATCAGCCTCTCCTCACAGGAGAGGTTCTCTGTCATCTTTGTTGCCCTCTGTTGGACTCTTTCCAGTATGTCCATGTCTGTCTTGTAGTGGGGAGACCAGAAATGGACACAGGCCTCCAGACATGGCCTCACCAGGGCTGAATAGATTGGGAGGATCACCTCCCTCGACCTGCTGGCAACACTCCTCCTAATGCACCCCAGGATACCATTGGCCTTCTTGGCCGCAGGGATACATTGCTGGCCCATGGTTAACTTGTTGTCTGCCAGGACTAGTAGGTTCTTCTCCACAGAGCTGCTTTCCAGCAGGTCAGCTCCCAGCCTGTACTGGTACATTTGGTTATTCTTCCCTAGGTGCAGGTCCGTGCATTTGCCTTTGTTGAACTTCATGAGTTTTCTCTCCGCCCACCTCTCCAGCTTGTCCATGTCTCTCTGAATGGCAGCACAGCCCCCTGGTGTAGCAGCCACTCCTCCCAGTTTTGTGTCATCATCAGACTTGCTGAGGGTGCGCCCTTTTCCCCTCATCCAGGTCATTGATGAATAAGTTGAACAGGACTGGACCCAGTACAGACCTCTAGGGAACACTGCTAGCTGTGGATGGAGTTGGTCTGCTTAGGACTATTGAAGACATTATTGCTCCTGTTACCACCACAATTCAAATATAAAATGGACAAATGGACAAGTGACTGAAGGCAGAGTTTTTCTTTTTGAAATACCAAAGTGGTCTGGAACCACATAGGCATTTGCAAGACAAGTTCCAGCATTAGCCAACAGTATGCCATTCACTTTCCAAGAAATTAGCAGGATGGGCAAAGCAATCAAAACAGTGAAGCAACTTCATTAAATGTGTAGATATGTTAGGGTTATTAACATTTTACACAATAGTTTGACAAACTGCAGGGAAACTTTTTGCTCTTTTTACCTCAGTTAGACTTCAGTTTACATTTGCCTGACAGTCTGGAAGGATTCAGAATAAGCTCCCTCACCTTCCCATGGATCGAGGTGATGCTGACCAGCCTGTAGTTCCCTGGGTCCTCCTTCTTGCCCTTCCTGAAGATAGGAGCAACATTTGATTTCCCCCAGTCCAAAAGCACTTCTCCCAGTCATCATGATTGTCCAAAGATTATTGAGACTTGACTTGTAATATCTGCTAGCTCTCTTAGCACTCATGGGTGCTTTCCATCAGGTCCCATGGATTTACATATGTCCAATTGTACTGGGTCTCACTGGGATAGAGTTAACTTCCTGCAGCAGCCCTTGTAGCTAGAACAGCGCTGGTATCACACCAATGTTTTGGCTGCTGCCAAACAGTGCTGGCACAGCACCAAGGCTCTCTCCAGACCCCCCAAAGCCAGTAGGTGGGGGTGGGCAAGAAGTGGGGAGGGGACATCCCCAGGGCAGCTGACCTAAACCAACCAAAGGGATATTCCATACCATATGATGTCACACTCAGTAATAAAAGCTGGGAAAAGGGAAGGAGAAGGGGGGGGCTCTCGTTGCGAAGACGTCTGTCCTTCCAAACAACCGCTGCGGGTATTGAGGCTCTGTGTCCCAGAACATGGCCAAACATCGTTCATTGGTGGGAGAATAACTTCCTCTTCTTTAATTAAACTATCCTTATCTCAACCCGTGAGTTTTTTTTCTTCTCCCTCTCTTCTTTTGAGGAGGGGGAGTGAGAGAGCTGTTGTGGTGGAGTTCAGCTGCCAAGCAGGGTAAAACCACCACACCAATTTGCTTAAGTATTCTCTGATCTGATCTTCTTCCATGAAAGATACATCTTCTTTGCTCCACCTCTTCAGCCTGGTCTCTGGGACCTGGAATTCCTGAGGGCCAGTCTTGGTTGTAAAGACTGAGGCAAAGCAGGTTTTCAGTACAGCCTTTTCCATGTCTTGTGTAACCACTGCCCACATTCAGCAGTAGCACCACTTTTTCCCTAGTGTTATGGTTTAACCTGGCAGGTAGTTAAGCACCACACAGCCGTTTGCTCACTCCTCCCTGCCTCACACATTGGTATGGGGGAGAGAATCAGAAAGAAAAAAAAAAAAAGGGAAAACTCATGGGTTGGTAAAGACAGATTAATAGGACAGAAAAGGAAGGGGAAATAATAATTATTATGATAAAGGAATATACAAAACAAGTGATGCACAATGTAATTGCTCACCAGCCGTTCACGGATGTCCAGCCCATCTGTGAGCTGTGCTGCCCACCCCTCCCCTGGCAAATCCCCTCTGTTTTATTGTTCAGCATGATGTCATATGGTATGGAATATCCCTTTGGTCAGTTTGGGTCAGCTGTCCTGGTTCTGCCCATTCCCAGCTTCTTCATAGGATCATAGAATCATAGAATCACAGAATCATAGAATCATAGAATGGTTTGGATTAGAAGGGACCTTAAAGATCATCTAATTCCGACACCCCTACCATGAGCAGGGACACCTCCCTCTAGATCAGGTTGCTCAAAGCTCCATCCAACCTGGCCTTAAACAATTCCACAGATGGGGCATCCACAACTTCTCTGGGCAACCTGTTCCAGTGTCTCACCACCCTCATAGTAAATAATTTCTCCTAACATCTAATCTAATTCTACCCTAATCTGGTTTAAAACCATTACTCCTTGTCTTATCACTACATTCCCTGATAAAGAGTCCCTCTCCAGCTTTCATGTAGGCCCTCTTTAGGTACTGGAAGTCAGGTAAAAGACTCCCCAGAGCCTTCTCTTCTCCAGGCTGAACAACCCCAACTCCCTCAGCCTGTCTTCACAGGAGAGGTTCTCCAGACCTTTGATCATCCTTGTGGCCCTCCTCTGGACTCAATCTAGTCATTCTGTGTCCTTCCTATATTGGGGGCCCCAGAGGTGAATGCAGTACTCCAGGTGGGGTCTCACAACAGTGGAGTAGAGGGGGAGAATCACCTCCCTCAAGGTGGTTCATTCTTTCATGCTTCTTTTGATGCAGCTCAAGATACTGTTGGTTTTCTGGGCTGCAAGTGCACATTGCCAGCTCATGTTGAGCTTCTCATCAGCTAACACCCCCAAATCCTTCTCCTCAGAGCTGCTCTCAATACATTCTCCACCCAGCCTGTATTCCTACTTGGGATTGCGCTGACCCAGGTGCAGGGCCTTATACTTGGCCTTGTTGAACTTCATGAGGTTCGTACAGGCCCACCTCTCAAAGCTGTAAAAGTCCCTCTGCATGGCATCCCTTCCCTCTGGCGTGTCGACCACATCACACAGCTTGGTGTCATCGGCACGCTTGCTGAGAGTGCACTCAATCCCAATGTCCATGTCACTGACAAAGATGTTAAACAGCACTGGTCCCAATACCAACCCCTGAGGAACACCACTCGTCACTGATCTTCACTGGGACATTGAGCCATTGACCTCAACTCTTTGAGTGTGACCATCCAGCCAATTCCTTTCCCACCAAGTGGTCCATCTGTCAAATCCATGTTTCTCCAATTTAGAGATGTCATGCAGGACAGTGTCAAATGCTTTGCACAAATTCAGGTAGATGACATCTGTTGCTCTTCCCCTGTCCTCCAATGCTGTAAACCCATCATAGAAGGCCACCAGATTTGTTAGGCATGATCTTCCCTTAGTGAAGCCATGTTGGCTGCCAACAATCAACTCCTTATTTTCCATGTGCCTTAGCATAATTTCCAGAAGGATCTGCTCCATGATCTTGCCAGGCACAGAGGTGAGACTGACTGGCCTGTACTTCCCCACATCTTCCTTTTTCCCTTTTTAAAAATGAGGGTTATACTTCTCCTCTTCTTGTCACTGGGAACTTCACTGGCCTGCCATGACTTCTCAAATACGATGGGCAGTGGCTTAGCAACTTCATCTGCCAGTTCTGTCAGGACCTGTAGATACAGCTCATCAGGTCCTATGGACTTGTGCACCTTCAGGTTTTTTAGATGGTCCCAAACATGATCTTCTCCTACAGTGGGCAGTTCTCCATTCTCCCAGTCTCTGACTTTGCCTTCTGCAACTTGGGTGGTGTGACTATAGTTCTTGCCACTGAAGTCTGAGGTACAAAAGTCGTTGAGTACCTCAGCCTTCTCCATATCCCGGGTAACCAGGCCTCTCTTTTCGTTCTGGACAGGGCCCACAATTTCCCTATTCTTCCTTTTATCATTGACATACCTATAGAAGCCTTTCTTGTTGCCCTTGATGTCCCTGGCCAAATTTAATTGTATCAGGGATCGGGCCTAACCTGATCCCTGGCTGCTTGGATGATTTCTCTGTACTGCCCCCAGGCTATCTGTCCTTGCTTCTACCCTCTGTAGCCCTCCTGTTTCTGCTTGAGTTTGGCTAGGAGGTCCTTGTTGATCCATGCAGGCCTCCTGGCATTTTTGCCTGACTTTCTCTTTGCTGTCAGTCACTCCTGAGCTTGGAGAAGGTGATCCTTGAATATTAGTCAGTTTTCTTGGGCCCCTCTTCCCTCCAGGGCTTTTATCCCATGGTATTCTACCAAGCAGATCCCTGAAGAGGCCAAAGTCTGCTTTCCCAAAGTCCAGGGTAGAACACTTGCTGTGGTCCCTCCTCTCTGCCCTCAGGATCCTAAACGCCACCATTTCATGGTCAGTACAGCCAAGGCTGCCCTTGAGCTTCACATTCCCCACCAGCACCTCTTCACTGGTGAGAATGAGGTCCAGCATAGCACCTTTCCTTGTTGGCTAAGTTATCATCAATGATAGGTTAGGAAGTTATCATCAATGCATTCCAGAAACATCCTGGATTGCCCATGCCCTGCTGTGCTGTCCCTCCAACAGGTAATAGGGTGATTGAAGTCCCCCATGAGGGGGGCTGCTTCTATCCGTCTGTAGAGGGCCTCATCTGTGTGGTCTTCCTGATCAGGTGGCCTGTAGCAGACGCCTGCTAGAATGTCACCTGTCTCTTCCCTCCCTTTAATCCTGACCCATAAGCTCTCTGTCAGTTCCTCATCCATGCCCAGGCAGAGCTCCATGCACTCCAGATGGTCATTAACATGGAGGGCAATGCTCCCTACTTGTCTCCCCTGCCTGTCCTTCCTAAAGAGCCTCTATCCTTCCATCCCAACCCTCCAGTCATGGGAGCCATCCCACCACATCTCCATAATGCCGATGAGGTCACAGCTCTGCAAGCATGCATACATCTTTTACTCCTCTTGTTTATTCCCCATGTTACATGTGTTAGCATAGAAACATTTAAGTTGGGCCCCTGATTAAGCTGACTTAGTGGCTGGAGCGTCTGGAATTCCTTTGAGCTGCTCTCCTGGTGATCAGTGACCCTTCCCAGGGTGCACTCTTCTTGTGCACCGCTAGCCTCCTCGCTGGCAGGGTGGTATAAGATGTTGAAAAGTCCTTGACTTAGTGTAAGCACCGCTCTGCAACAACCAAAACATCAGTGTGTTATCAGAATTATTCTCATCCTAAAGCCAAAACATAGCACCATACCAGCTACTAGGAAGAAAACTAACTGTATTCCAGCCAAAACTAGGACACCTAGTCTTCCTTTTGTCACCTGTTTACTACAGAAGCCCTTCTTGCTGTCTTTAATATGCCTGGCCAGTTTCAATTTCATCTGGGCTTTGGCTTACCTAACCTCATCCCTGGATGCTGGGACAGTGCCTCTGTATTCCTTCCAGGTTACTCATTATTGCTTTCACCCTCTGTATGCTTCTTTTTTGTTTTGTTTTGTTTTGTTTTGTTTTGTTTTTGAGTTTTGCCAGTTTCTCTTTGTTCATCCCCTCAGGCCTCCTGGCATTTTTGCCTGATTTTCTGTTCATTGGGATGGACTTCCCTTGGGCTTGGAAGAAGTGGTCCTTGAATGTCAGCCAGTTTTCTTGGGCAGCTCTTCTTTCCAGGTCCTTATTCCATGGGTTTCTGAGAAGCAGATCTATGAAGAGAACAGTATTTGCTCTCCTGGTGTTGTAATCTTCCTTTTTGCCCTGCTCCTTCCTTTTTGGATCCCGAACTTTCCCATCACATGGTCACTGTGGTCAAGGCTGACTTTGACCTTCATAATCCCAACATGCACCTTCTTGAGTAGGAGGTCCAGCTGAACACCACTCCTCATTGGCTGCTTTATCACTTGAGGAAGTTGTCATCAATACAGCCCAGAAACCTCCTGGATTGCTTATGTCCTGCTATGCTGTCCCTCCAGCAAATATCAAGGACTAAGGCCTGTGAACATGGGGGTTCTCCTTTCTATCTGTAGAGGCCCTCACTGACATGTTCTACCTGGTCAGGCTACCTATAGGAGACAACTACTATAATGTCACCATTACTTGTTTTCTCTTTAATCCTTACCCATAAACTCTCTCTTGGCTCATCACCCACCCCCAAGCAGAGCTCCATGCATTCCAGCTACTTTCTGACATAAAGGGCCACTCCTCCTCCTTGTCTTCCCAGCCTGTCCTTCCTAAAGAGTTTGTATCCCTCCATTGCAACATGCCAGCCATGGGAGTCATCACTTCACATCTCCGTGATCCCAGCAAGATTGTAGTGTTGCAACTGTACACAACTGCATATATTTTTTCATTTTTTAGAGGAGCCCAGATTGAGTTAATGGGTACAGCATTGCATTTTTTTTTTTTTCTGTGCATCAGTTGGGCCTCCAATCAGACATAGTAAGTCATTGCATTCATTTCCTATTTCATCTTGTTATATTTTAGCACAAATGACTGTAGTACAGCATTCTCCTGGAAAAACTCACTGCTTATGGCTTGGATAGGTATAGAGTATGCTGGGTGAACAAGTGTCTGGATGGTTGAACTCAAGGAGATGGGTTCCATACTGAACAGAGTTCGTTCCAGTTGGTGGCCAGTCACCAGTGGCATCCCCCAGGGCTCTGTATTACAGCCAGTTTTGTTTAATATTTTGATCAGTGATCTTGATGAGGGGATTGAGTGCAGTAATTTTGTGGATGATAACAAGTTAGGTGGGACTGTCGATTTTCTTGAGAGTAGGGAGGCTCAGCAGAGGGATCTGGATAGGCTAGATTGATGGGCCAAGTCCAATTACGTAGCATTCAACAAGGGTAAGTACTGGGTCATGCACTTGGATCATAACAACCCCATGCAGAATTATAGGCTTGAGGAAGAGTGGCTGGAAAGTTGCCCAGCAGAAAAGGACCTGGGGTTGCTGGTTGACAAACAGCTGAACATAAGCCAGCAGTGTACCCAGGTGGCCAAGAAGGCCAATGGTATCCCAGCCTGCATCAGAAACAGTGTGTCCAGCAAGACTGGGGAAGTGATTGCCTCTGTCTACACAGCACTGGTGAGACCACCTTAAGTATTTTGTCCAGTTTTGGACCCTTTACTACAAGAAAGGTGTTGAGTTACTGGAATGCATTCATACAGCAATTAAGCTGTTGAAGGGACTAGAAAATAAGACATATGAGGAGTGGCTGAGGGAACTGGGGTTGTTTAGTCTGGAGAAAAGGAGCCTGAAGGGAGACCTCATCGTTCCTTACAACTACCTGAAAGGATCTTGCAGTGAGGAGGGTATTGGCCTCTTCTCTCAGGTAACAAGTAACAAGACACAAGGAAATGGTCTCAAGTTGTGCTAGGGGAGGTTTAGATTGGATATTAAGAAGACTTTATTCATGGAAAGGGTGGTTAGGCATTGGAACAGGCTTCCCAGGGAGGTGGTAGAGTCACCATCCCTGGAGGTATTTAAGAGATGTGTGAATGTAGCACTTAGGAACATGGTTTAGTGATGGGACTAAGTAGCTCAAGTTCATGGTTGGACTTGATGATTTTAAAAGTCTTTTACAACCTAAATAATTCCATGATTATATGATTCTATGAACACATCTTTTCATTTCATCTCATTCAGTCTGTCTCCTTTTTTTGTATATTTTTCTATTAAGATTTGTTTCTGTACCTGACTGTGATATCTTTATGGGCCTTCATCCACTTATCAGTATTTAAATGTGCCACTGGGTTAGATCAAGGAAAGCCTAAATATAACAAAATGTGCAGGTATATTCCCATTCATTTTTATCTCTTAATGATTTGCTACACTTGTCTCATGAAAATATATTTGATGTGGATTCAGCCTATCACACTTAAATTAGGGGAAAATCTATTGAAATACCTTTAAATTTAATGTTTGTTATTGATTTAATGGCTTCACAACAAACATCTGAAAACAAAGCAAAGCAAAACAAAACAAAACATTAATCTTTCCTGGGGAAAAATACTCAGCTTTCCAAGGCAACTAAACAGTGACAGATTTGGGTTGTTTGGTTCATCTTCTGTGTTTACAGTACAGTTTAAGATATTGCACTATGTGATTAATGATTTGCTAAAATATAATCTCCCAGGATTACCTTTCATTGTCAGTGTAAAAGAAAACATGTTCATTCCTCTTAAGGAGTTACCGAGGGATTTATCTATATTTTATATAGAGCTAAATTCATCACTTCCTGATTTCTTTTTTCTTTTCAATTGTTTTTTATCTTTCTGCAGTTTTCCATTAAAAGAAAAAGATAACATTTTCTCTCTGTTAGGTACCACAATCCAGTAAATATTGCTTCACCCTGGATGTCATTAGGATTGAATATTCTTTATCTTCTTTTTTCAGTGAAAACTGTTATCCAATAGTGCAAACATAAACCCAAGCTATGTGTCACTTGGATTAATTAGACCTCTACCCCTTCTCTTTCATGTCTTAAAAAAAAATAAAAATCCGAATTAACATTTTAAACAAGGTTTCCCAAGATTAATCCAGTGCACAGTGCACAACCTTCCAAACAGAAGGCTGAGATAATTATTCTTAAGTTCTTAAGAAGTTCTTAACAATGCAGTAATTAAAATGATATAACAAGTTTTCTCTCCTAGTTTTACTATAAACCCCAGCTTAAGGCCAGACAGAGTTTTCAGTTTAGCAATTTTTAATAGGTGGGATAAAAGGATTAATTAAAATTTTGTCCTTTTTTTTTCTTCTGGTACAAACTAAAACATAATAGTTATGCACATTAGACAGTACAATTAAAAGTATCAACCCTGAGAGATTTTTACAACTCAGTTGGTGTAACCAAGAGGAACATTTCAGGATGTAGAACTGTGTAACAGTATGTTCCCATCAGCTTCAGTTAGATAAGAGCTGCGTAGTAAGCTGACTTTTTATGCGTATACAAAAGTGTAAAAATATGTGTTTGTACACAGTACACAACAAATGTATATGCACTACATGTGTACATTGTGTTTGCAGAAGGACTGAAAAGTCAACTGACTTGTTCATTGTAATGTAACGTTAACTTTGAAGCTGCAAAATGGCAGGGAGTATGTTATGCTAATCAACATATTTTTTCATCTTTTTTTTTTTTTTTGCTATGGCATAAATGCCATAGCATGGGTAAAATTCTCATCTCTATCCAAAAGTGAAGTCCATCTTCCTTAGTTAATGCCAGTAAATTGTGTCTTACCTGTCCACAGAGTATTGTTAGTTAATTTAAAAGCCAGTGATCCCTTGGGATCCAGTGCATGAGTCTTTCTTAAATTGTGTGTGGCAGGACTTTGCCATGGCTAGTTTCCAGTAACTTTAGTATCAGACTTGTGTTATTTCCCTTGGGAAATGATTCGGCAGTTTAAATCTCTCTATTAGGGAACTTTCTCTGATTACTTCAGTCTGCTTTTTTCAACTGCTCAGCACAATCCCATTTGTCCTGTTATGTCTCAGTGCCTAAAATACTTAGCAATTATCAACGAAAAGATGAGAATATGTGTAGTGTTTTCACACTGGTGACTAGCTACGCTCCACCACACTTCCCCACCTCAAAGGAGCAGGGGGAGAAAATACAATGAAAAAAAGGCTCAAGGGCTGAGAGAAGGACAGTTTCACTGTCTTTGGTTTTCACTCACCAAATATTGTCATGGGCAGAACAGACTCAGCATAGGGACATTCATGTAATTTTTTGCCTATTGATAGCAGACTAGAGCAGTGAGAAACTAAAAGCCTGCTAAAAACGTCTTCCCCCATCCACCCTCTTCCACCTTCTCCCTCAGAGTGGCTCAGGGGAATGGGGAATGGGGGTTGAAGTTAGTCCATAACACTTCTTCATCCATCGTTCCTTCACAATCACTCTCTGCCCCCGCTCCAGCATGGGGGCCCTCCCATGGGATGCCGTCCTTCCTGAAATCATCCTGTGTGGGCTTCCCACAGGCTGCAGCTCTTCAAGAACTGCTCAAATATGAGTCCATACCATGGGGTCCATCCCTCAGGACCAAACTGCTCCAACATGGCTCCCCCACGGGCAGCAGCTCCCGCTAGATCACCTGCTCCTGCATGGGCTCCTCTCCACAGTCTGAAGGTCTGGCCCAGAGTCTGCTCTTGTGGGAATTCTCCATGGGCTGCAGCCTCCTTCAGGCCAGATCCACATGTTCCGCTATGGGCTCCTCCAGAGGCTGCAGTGTGGAGATCTGCTCTGCAACGATACATCAAGGGCCGTAGGGGGACGGCCTGCTCCACCATGGACCTCTCCATGGGCTGCAGGGGAACTTCTGCTCCGGCACCTGGAGCACCTCCTGCCCTCCTTCTGCACTGACTTGGATGTCTGCAGGGCTGTTTCTCTCAACGTAGTCTCACTTCTCTCTCCCAGCTGCTGTTGCACACCAGTTTGTTCCTTTCTTAAATCTGCTCTCACAGAGGCGCAACCAGCACCTCTCATTGGCTCGATTCTGGCCAGCAACAGGTCCATTTTGAAGCCTGCTGGAACTGGCTCTTCTCTAAGATGGGGCAGCTTCTGGACCCTTTTCACAGAGGCCACCCCTGCAGCCCCTCAATTACCAAAACCTTGCCACATGAATCTAATACAGTGTGGGAAAGTGTGATCCAAAAGTGAATCTGTTAAAGAAAGGGAGAGAAAGAGAAGTGCAAACCCATGAAGACTATAGTTCAGGAGACCTTCCAGGCTTTTTTTAAAGTTTTGGTAAAGTGAAAGGACCTAGGCAGAAGTTTACATGCTCTTCTGAATGTAAGTGACCTTTGAACAGTGGGACTGAACACAGATTTCTTTTGGGCTGGGGAAAGAAACCCTATATTCATTTGAAAACAAATTTTAGTGTGATGACCAAAGTTGCTTTGCCTTGTACATGAAAATACACACAAATACACACAGTCAGACACACACACATGCATTTTTGCTTATGTTTTCAGTGAAGGTATATACATATTTTTGCTTTTGAAAATATTAGGGATGCAATGGACTGAGATGGCTTACAGCTGCCCTACGCAAGGTATACATCAATTGGTATCAATTATGTTGTTTCAAACCACATGTTTCAAACTGTCTCATATTTCTCAGTATTTGTAAGTGTGATGTGCTTTAACATGTCTATTGACATTTTTAACAGAAGAGTCAAAATAGTTCTCTATTTCAGGCTCAGTTTTGCACATTTCAATAAAGCAATGGTTAATGGAAATATTTATTAGAAAAAAATATATTTAATATTTAATTTAAAGCAAGCTGTTGTTTTCATATATAACATTGTTTTCAAAAACCAAGCTATTTCTATTAACCATACAGTGCTAATATAGTATATATTTTAACCTGGAAAACAGCGTGGTACTTGCAGTCTGCATACAATAAATCACTTATATGTTGCTGAAGAGAACTTACATAACCAAAATTCTGCCACCAACCTAAAAGAGGAGTGAGGGTGACTCCTTATTCATGGAGTTTAACCCATCTCTGGATTCTTAACAGCAACAGCTTTTATCACTCATGTTAATGAGTGGACCCCCTACACTGTCGCTGTTGGGCAGAGGGAGGGGACCCAGGAGATGGAGAGGAATGCAAACAGGTCCCTACTTGGCATTGCAGGCAACCCCCCCCAGCTACCCACCTCGCCTTCCCAGGTGCCCTTACACAGTAGTTCTGAGGCTCTGGAGCTTGAGGGACTGGTAGGTGAGGATGTGGTGGAAGGTCCACCCAGGAGGTTGTCTAGGGCAAGGAAATCGACTCCATGCCTCAAGACTGCCTCCGCCAAGACAGAAAGAAGGGTAATTGCCGCAGGCAACTCCCTTCTGAGGGGAACAGAGAGCCCCACATGTCAGCCAGACCCTACCCGTAGGGAAGTCTGCTGCATCTCTGGGGCCCGGGTCAGGTACATTACCAGAAAACTTCCCAACCTGGTTCGCCCGTCTGATTACTATCCCCTACTGATAGTTCAGGCTGGCAGTGATGAAATCGCTGAGAGAAGCCTGAAGGCTATCAAAAGGGACTTCAGGGGACTGGGGTGGTTAGTGGATGGAGCAGGAGTACAGGTGGTGTTTTCCACTATCCCTTCAGTGGCAGGGAGGGGTACTGAGAGGACCCAGAAAGCCCACCTGATAAATACATGGCTGAGAGGCTGGTGCCATCACAGGAATGTTGGTTTTTTTGACCATGGGGTACTTTACATGGCACCCAACCTGATGGCTGCAGATGGGTCCC
>VXAA01001804.1:0-31106 GCA_013399115.1 Anseranas semipalmata
TGACCCGCGCCCCCCCCTCTCTGTGCCCAGAGCGGCGTCATGGTGCCCTTGGAGATCGTCCTCCTGAAGAAGGTGGGCTCCGGCTTCAGGGGGGTCATCAAGCTGCTGGACTGGTACGAGCGTCCCGACGGCTACCTGATCATCATGGAGCGGCCCGAGCTGGTGAAGGACCTCTTCGACTTCATCACGGAGAAGGGCGCCCTGGACGAGGACACGGCCCGCGGGTTCTTCCGGCAGGTGCTGGAGGCGGTGCGCCACTGCTACGGCTGCGGCGTGGTGCACCGGGACATCAAGGACGAGAACCTGCTGGTTGACCTCAGGACGGGCGAGCTGAAGCTAATCGACTTCGGCTCGGGGGCCATCCTCAAGGACACGGTCTATACTGACTTTGATGGTACGTGCCCTCCTCGCCCGGGGCAGCCCGGCCGCGCCGACTTTGGCCAGACCCTGCACCCCTCCCAGGGCGATGCCCTATGGCCGCCTCTTATCCTGTTTCTGGCGCCTCGAAGTAGCGAGGGCGCCTGTGACGCAGCGGTTCATATCAGGTCTATCGGTAATGGAAACCTTTGGACCCGAAGCAGCTTAGGGTGTTCAGTTGCGTAGGAAAGGAGCAATTCCAGGCAGTGACGCAGCAGTTTATATTTCCCTGTCTTGGAAAAAGCATTTTTTTTCCTAGAGGGCGATCTGTTTACATGGAGGCTTCACCAGTGTCGGATGTTTCCATGTGTGGATATGCAGTTTTTATATGCAGTGCTTTTTTTAACTCGAAGCTGTAGCTCTCCCCCTCCCGCTGATGTCCTGGAAATCCCGCATTGCAGATTTCAAAGTGATGGGATAAATACGCTCCCTGCAGATAACGTGATACTAGCTTCAGGGTTGCGCTTGATGCTTTAGAGATGGGGAAGCTGAAAATAAGCTTGCACATGATAGAGGATATTTTTCCCTGCCCTTTGAATGTGACTGATGTAACCGGGGGACTTTTTTTTCCGTCCTCCATCCTCAGCTGCTGCACTTAACATCTGTTTGTTGTGAAACCCGAACCCCTAGGCCACGTGACCTTCAGCATCACAAATTCTCGTTTTTGTTTGGTATCCAAGGAGCACCGCAGGCAAAGAGGGCGGGTTAAAAAGGCTGCCGCAGAGAAGCACAGGGCCTTTTTAAAAAAAAAAAAAAAATTTTTTTTGAAAAAATTGTAAGCAGTCTTATTTTGTTTACTGCCTGGTGGAATTGGATAAAGCAGATTAGCCCTGTGTAATAAGGCAGACCTGAGTTTCACCTTTTTCACTCCCTCTCTTCTTCTCCCCGTCAGCCCCCTTTGTCCTTTTGTGTCTATTTTTGGTGTGATGCTGCAGACGCCACGTGGTCAGTGAAAGGGAGCTCGCCTTAGTAAACAGTCAGCTGATGGCAGCCCTGTTATTCCTTGCAACAAAATAGTACAACCGGATGGGCTAAGTCTGTTGATGGTGTAACTCCCCAGATGACCTGAAGTTACACCAATAATAGTTTTGGGCTGTAGAAAAGTGAAGCTTTTTTTTTTCAAATGCTATCAAATGATTAATTTAGTTGAAGAAGGGGGGAACGCTCTAATCCGTGATTTTTTTTTTCCTGTTTTTAGGAATGAGAGTATACAGCCCTCCAGAGTGGATCAGATACCACAGATACCATGGGAGGTCAGCAACAGTATGGTCTCTGGGAGTTCTGCTGTATGATATGGTTTGCGGAGACATCCCTTTTGAGCAAGATGAAGAAATCTTGAGGGGACGATTATATTTCAGGAGAAGAATTTCACCTGGTGAGTTGTGTAGGGGTTGAGTGGGGGCCTGTTTTTATTTATTTATTTTTAGATAATCTTGAACTTGTATGTCTAGATTGTTTTTAAGGCTGTCTTTTTAGTTTTCTAGTCTAAAATTCCTTCTTTGTTTGTTACAGAATGTCAACAGCTGATCAAATGGTGCCTTTCACTGAGGCCTTCAGACAGACCAACACTCGAGCAAATTTTTGACCATCAATGGATGCACAAATCTGAAGTAGTGAAGTCTGAGGACTGTGACATAAGGCTACGGACCCTTGATACTGATGTATCGAGCACAAGTTCAAGTAATGAGAGTCTGTGAATTACTAAGGACCTCGCACTGGGAGGGGAGCTACAAGCAGAAAGACCACAGTGCTGCTGCCAATACGTAGGAGGGGCTAGAAAAATGCATTCATTATTCTGTAGTTGAATCTTTGTCTGAGGGACTTGATTTTATTTTCCCCTTTTGCTGGTTTCTGCTTTGGAATGAGAGATTTCCTTTGGAAACGCTGATGTTTGGGAGTTGCAGGCCAGTACTTAGTCAAAGACTGACCTTATTAAGAAAGCAGTGACCTTTTGAATACATGGTAAACTTTTTTGCTCTCATAGAGCCTGGACTAGATTTTATTTGCTTTTGAGTGCCTTTTTGAAAGCTGCTTCAGTGGGACTTTCTTTTTTGAGCTGTGTATGTCCAAAGAAGATCCAGTTCATGATAGGAATTTGCTCCCTTTAGACTCAGTGCTGGAGGAAGCAGCTCCTATGATGCATTGGAGAACATGTTCGGTGACTGAATGAAGTAGTCCCATCCACTGGTGATGGAATACTTGAACACAGACATTTCACTCCTGCCCCCCTGCCCTTTCCAAATCCAACCCACCTCTGCTGCTCAAAATATTTCCTATAGCCTGCACAGAAATATGAACAGGTATATCAGCTTTTTTATCAGAAACATTTATTCATGTTTCCTTTTATCATCTCTACCACTGGGCATGAGAAGCCCCCTTCTCAACTCCCCCCGGCCTTTTGTCACCCTGCGAGTCTTAAAGAGTATGTATGGGCATGTTGAATGCACAATCAATGCAATATTCAAGGACTTTACTTTTTTTTTCCATACCTGTATAATGTGTGTATGTAAACTTGGTTTTCCCATGTACTATACAGTTATTTATTGTTTGAAGTTTAGAAGACCTCCCACAGGTTTCAGCTGTGGCTATTTATTTGGTTAATTTATTTGGTTAGAGTTATTCAACACTGTGCTTTCCCCTCCTCCTCCCCATGGGGATTCTAGTGGTTTGCCCATGGCACTTTTTTTCTGCATTCCTGTCAACTTTTGTTTAAAAAAGAAAAAACAAAAAGACAAAAAATATTTCTGACCTTATCAATTTTTGTTGGAAGATGGAAAATTGTTGTACAAAGTCTAATTTAAGGGAAATAGAATGACTTTTTAAAGTTAGTCAGTATGCCTTTTGTCTGGTATTGTACCAGAAATGTAAAGTAATGCTGTTTGGAAGGGTTTTAAATTATTGACATTGTACAGTCTCCGTGCATTGGCTCTGGAAGGTAGAGTGGCAGAGTCATAAACCTTAATTTATTTTAATAGCTGTGTTTCTGTGATCTGGTTGCATTTATGCAGCTTGGATTTGGATTTTTTTCTTCTGTTTAACAGTGTGAAATGTATGGAGATCATATTTTTTATACAGGTATTTCAATTAAACTTTTTTGTATATAACAGTTCTGTGTGTATGCGTGTGCTCACTTTTATCTTCACCATTACTCTTGAATCCAGCTGGGGAACAAATATTCTGTTAATGAACTTAACTTGTAAAGGCCTACACCATCTGACCTGGAGTTAATAGGCCTATGCTATTAACTGGTGACCATTTTGGAAGAATTAAGCAATCTCTCATCTTGACTGTATCTACTTCTCGATCGCCATATTTGATGTTGAACTGCAATAGGTATATAATGCAGCAGCACTAATGGCCTACCTGAAGGGAATTGGCCTGTAATTATGTATTTTTAACTCTGTAAACACTGAATAACCAAGATACCATTGTACTCATTGTCCTTAAACACAACAAAGAAGCATTTTTGTACTTGCTCATGGTGACTGTTTTCATAGTTGACATGTTTACTTTCCATTACATTCCATTTCCTTCCTCCCTCTTACCCCTTCCTCCTGGGGGTGGAAGGGAATTTCCTGTGCACTTACAGGAAAAGGCCAGTGTTCTTGGAGAGCTGGGTGCCTGTTTTCTTTCAGCTCCTCATTATCAAAAACGACTCCATGAAGTACTGGGGAACGTGTGTGATTCTCATCCATAGCAAAGGCAAGAGAAATGCCTTCAGCATTCATCTTTGTATGTTGGGAGTCAAGTCCTGCAGGTTACTGAGTTCATCCTTCTAGTTTCTGTAAAGCTAGAGCAGAGTGACCTGACTTGGTCTTTTTGTGGGGGTGGTAATGATTACCGGGTTTAACTACCCCAGAAGGATCTGCAAGGTACATTTAAGGATGTGTTCAGTCACTAAAGGTGCTTTGTAGTATTAATAGCAAAAGGCTAGGCTTAAAATCTGTTGTTTTTGTGTTACTTCCCTTTCTGGGGATCTTTCTGCCAGCTCATAGCTACTATTATTTTGGTTCCCTGGGGGGAATATCTCACTTGCTGACATCATATCAAGCTCCTGATGCTAACTAGTTTAGACTCAAAATGCCACTGAATAGCAGGAGGTAAAGCAGAAGGTGAAAGACCATTTCTGTGTGTGCAGTTTTCTGATGACATGGGGGGAGGGTAGGTAGTTCTTTCTTGTCCATAGGGAGTTCAATTGTCAGGGGGAGGGAGGGGGGAGCAGTTGTGCCCGTCAACTTGTCTGTTTTCTATTTTTTAATCTGCAAACTGCTCCTTAATTTTAGAATTCTCTCTCAAGTTTTTAATCAAAATCCCTATGTATGTTAACCTATTCACTGCAAAACTCACATATACATGAAAACACCTATTGTTGGAATTACATTCACACAGATGAAAGATTTTGCAGTTAGTATTGTACAGCGTAGTCACACTATCATGTCCTAAGAGTAGAATGCTTAAAAGTGAAGATTGGGAGTTGTAATTGATTATCTTTTGCTTAAGAGGAGGGACTCAGATAAAACGGGGGAGAGATGATCCCAGTGCCTAGTGCAGTTCTTTAGGGAAGCATGTTTCTAACCACAAGTAGTCCCTGGAGAAATTCCAGTAGCTGATGATAATTAACATCTTCCACTCCAGTGGCTTCACATGCTCACAGCTGTTGAGAGTGGTGGTAGCGACCGTGAGGGTGAGCTTCAAAGGGCTACCAGGAAAGCAATTCTAAAAATACGTTTGTAAAGCTGTTGCTGATTGCTGCACTGGGCGCTTTCAAAGTTTCCACAGAAGTCTATTTTACTTTCCTTGCCTTCAGAGAGAAATGCTGTTGAAGCGTTATGTTTTGCAACATAAAAACTAGGTTTTCACCTTTAGCTACTGAGGCAAAATGCATTAAAAGGATAAAGGTCAAAAGGACACGGGCGCTGGTGCTGACTCCCCTCTGGGATTAGTTCAACATAAAAGGTATACTTTCAGTACTGCACAGGCAGCTTTCGTTGTGAAACTCGCCTGTACTCTAATAGAAGACACGTGGCTGAAACACCATATACCGAAAGTAATGATTTGTAAAAATAGCTTTTCATTACAGTTGAAAGTTGGAAAATGATGTGTTAATATAGTTCCATTAGCTGAGTGTTACTGTCAAAATGAGCAAATCAGTGACAGGTCTTGGTTTCTCCTGTGCTTCTATCTGTTATTATTTTAATGTCATTAAATGTTTCTTCTCTGGGATCCTCCTCTTTCTACTCTCTCTGCATACTCTGTTTGTTTTCCACAGCACAAAGCTTGAAAAGCAGAATTATGCAGATCATTCAAAGCACTGCTTAAATTGCAACCTGGTTCAACCTTGACAAATTGATTTAGCTACAATCACACCTATGCATGTATGTATACCACTAGCTTCATAGCAGGTATTTCAAATACACTCCAGTGCTGAAAGGTCCTTAATAATATACTATTTTGTGTAATTCATCTCCCTAAAAGACTTGTTCCCCTGCATGAATACATAAGCATACAGTGGCATTTTTTTTTTTCAGTTAACTAAGCCTGTATTTACTGAAGCAACCAAAATGACCCCTTTGAAAAAAAAAAAAAATCCATCAGAAGGATGTTAGAAAGATTGACAAAGGTGTGTTTTCACCAAACTGTTACGGTTCTCTTTCAGTGGTTTACTGACCTCTGTTGGTGAAATTAAAGTATATGTTCTGAAAATAATGATGCATACATTGGGAAGAGAGATTTTAAAATATTGCTGACTGATATTTTTTGATATGGAAGGGTATTGCTAACTCTTAAATGCCCCACAATGTTTGAAAGTCTACCATTAACAAAAAATGAAAAAAAAAAACTGTGAATATGAAAATAGATTTTTATTTTATTAACTTCTTAGAGCAATGCTAAGGTATAAGCAGTTGGTGAAAAATTAGCTGTTGAAAGAGAGGAGTTTGAATGGAAAAGGTTGTCAACTCTGAGTCTGAAGCTAGAGAGGCAGCCTGCCCAGTGAGCCCCCAGTCACTTACATTACTCTTGGCATGAGCATTTACGAGCATATTGGCCCTCATTCTACGACTTCATTCCAGTCACAATGAGAAGCACTTGTCCTCTGGCATACAGATGGGCAGTAATTCTCAGTAGTATAACTAGATAACATTACAGAACATTGTGGACCCATCAGTTTATTATCAGTGTAATCTTCCTACTAACAACAGTGATGTTACTATTGGTGGCAGAAGGTAAGATGGTGACGTTTCAGTTTCATCCCAATGCACAGCTTTGCTGATGTTGTTGTACTGAAGCTTGCTGTACTTGTAAATTTGTGATTGCTTAGTTTCATGGTTAACTGTGCTTGAAAAAATATAATATGTATTTGCCGAAGAGGTTCCTTCAGGTAGCTGATATGCTACACATATTGGGCTTCGGTTGTATTGCAGAACGGATTAATAAAGTGATAAGGAAGCCATAAACACATGAAACTAAAAATAAATTTAAATTTGTATTTAGACAGAATTCCAAATTAATTTCAGAGAATGTCTCAAAACTGATGAATTCATGTGGATCAATTAAAAATATAGGCATAGAAACACACCAGACTTTATTATTTGCTAAATAGAGGTTGCACTACAGAACCCCAGAACTGGAGTGTAACACAAGGCAAAATGAGGAGCAGTAACATAAATCTGTGAAATTTTTGCAGAGATTTCCTCAGCTAGCAATGCCACTCCTTTTGTTCCAATAAATTTTAAAGGTATTCAATCTTTCGTGTCCTTTGCTGCTCAAAATCTTACTATTATTTGTAATATGACCTGGCACACCTGAGTTTTAAGAAATGTTAAGTGGTTTCCAAATATCTGTTAAAATTTTCATATTTATATCTCAGATGCTAGAACTTGTTTTGCCTTGAGAATGCAAGGAAGGAAAATATTTGCGGATGGAAGTATTATGCTTACATAATAATATAAATTCAATATAGGTCTCAGATTAGCTGTGTTTAAGCTCTAATTAATATGGTCTTAGTAGGAATGCTATCTATTCTTGCTAATACTCTGCTAATTGACTATACAAACCATTATGTAAAAAGCTGCTTATAGTAGTCCAGTAAGGGAATTATTGGGACCCGTACTTTAACTTGCACTTCTTCTCAGGTAGGTCTGTGTTAAACCTTGAAATTATATTTAAGTCACCAGCAACAGAGGTAGATCAATGTGCTTCTTTGTTTACTATTAACAACTCAGCAGTCACTTTAACTCTACAATCAGGAGTAATGAAAGATTACAGAAAATTATACTGAAAATTGAAGGGTATTCAGAATTTTGGTTTATAATTTTGTGAAACATTGTGTCATATAGCTAGTTGGATTATTTTTATATATATATGTTCTACTAAAGAAAATGTTTTGTTGAAATGAAAGGTTTTGCTTGAAACACCTCTTTTACTTATTATAGATGGTCTGGTTTTAAGGTTGAAGTTCATGTCACTCTAATTTTCTGGTTCCCTTGTTTTAGGCCAGGAAAACTTAGACAACAAAAATCAGTCTATTCCAGTTTAAAAATATAAATATATTAACAATTCTATGCTATAAGAGGTTTTTTTTTTCCTTCTGTTAGTTAGTTGTTTGTTTGTTTGTTTTTCAGATAGTTTTATTTCTGTTCCAAGTTTCAAAACCCTACAGCATCAAGAAATGGAACAGTTTATTTCAAATCATCCTGTGGAAAGGTGTATATTAATGGTCAGCAAATGTTCCCAAGTTCACAAACTCTATAATGTTTTTTCTGCTGTTTGAATACCTATGTCCAAAGCAAAAGCCCTAAAATACACAGATTTTCCTTAGCATAGAAAAGCATAACAAATTTCAGCTTCCAAAGGTACCTAACTGGTCTATTGCCTGAGCAGAGGTAAATAGCTAACAAACAACCCACAGGAAGGCAGATTAGGTAGTTGCAAGGAAGATCTTTATGTCTGTAAAGATAGTGAACACCAGAATAAACTGACTGCGGAGTATATCAAATCAGTATTTTTCATAAATCATGTAGGAATTCTTGTTCCTGCCTTGATGCAAGTACAGCCGATTTAGAAATAACTAGGGATTTCACCAGCCTAATGCTCATGAGTTTATAAAAAAAAGTTTTCAGTCCACAATGCTCATTCTGCTTGTTGAACCAATATAAAATTTATTGAAAGTGCCCTTTTTGCTACTGGCAAAGCATTTTATAATGCACATTTGACCTAATCAATAGAAGTAGTGACAGAGACTTTCTCATGATGGTGAAGCTATGGGGTTACTGACCTTTTCTCAAAGACAACATCAGCTAAACTGGTCCTACCTCACACCGTCCTTTCCTTTTGCTGGTACACTCACATTCAAATCAATAAACTGATCTCTGTGATAATGATCCAGACTAAGTGAGGGAATATGCACAACAGCTTGGGACCGGCATGTGGAGGAAGAGAGGCATTATTGCAGAAGAAAGGATATGTGTAATAATAGGCTTAATTTTCTCTAGTCTGTACCATCAAAAGGATCCCAGAGTTTCTATTTTATAACTTTTGCAACAAAAAAAATCTGAGGAATGTTGACAAATCCTACTATTTTTAACCTTGCATGCAAGCTATTTTAAATGGCTTTTTTTTTTTTTCAAATCAGGTGCTGAGCACATGTTTGAAAGGCATGCAGTACCTTACCTCCTGATAAAGAGGAATAACTTGGATCACTCAGAATCTTGTGAAGATCACAACATAATTCATGAATATTTTTACACATCTCAGTATTATGCCCTACTTTTTAACCAGCTTCACAGGTACAATTGTAAATGAGAAAATACATTAAATATTTCAGAGCAATAATGACACTTTGCAACTATTCATACACACACACACACAAAAAAAAAAAAGTTGCAGTGATAAGAGTAACACAAATGAGTTGAGAGATCAAGATTGCATTTATGGTATTATGCCAAGATCTATGATTTCCCTATTGCTCTGTCATTTTGAGTTTCTTCAGCAAATATGAGCTCCTTCATCATCTCTAGGGTACTTCTACTGACACTCATAATATAACATATTGTGTTCCAGTATACTTAAAGGAAAACTACAGCAACAGATCTTGGAAATCTTGGTTAATCCCTATGTAAACTGTGAATTTTGAGTGTTTTTTAAAGATACACTGTTCCTCAGTCTAGTGCTTATTGTAGTGATACACTCAAGCAGCTCTAATTGCTGAGTATCATCATTTCCCAGACAATTCCTAGCCAAAGTGCTCCTGCTGGCATAGGACCCAATCCTGTGGTTCTTCAGAAAAAAAAAAAAAAAATCCAGTAATGTTCAGGTGAATGTTGCCTGTGTGATGACTACAGGATTATCTCTTAGCTTGTGACAAAAGAAGGGCTGTCATAGAGAGAAAATCATAGAATGCTTTGGGTTGGAAGGGACCTTAAATATCACCTAGTTCCACCTCCCTGCCNAAAGAGTCCCTCTCGAGCTTTCCTGTAGGCCCCCTTTTGGTGCTGGAAGGCCGCTATAACGTCTCCACGGAGCCTTCTCTTCTCCAGGCTGAACAACCCCAGCTCTCTCAGCCTTTCTTCATAGGAGAGGTGCTCGAGCCCTTTGATCATCCTTGTGGCCCTCCTCTGGACTCACTCTAATAGGTCCATGTCCTTCTTATATTGGGGGCCCCAGAGCTGAATGCAGTAGTCCAAGTGGGAGTACTCCAGGGGAACAAGAAATGCTGAAATTGTAAAGAAAACCATCTACTGAAGTGCTGAAACTCCATAGAGAGAGGAGAAAGGGAACCCTTCTTTCTTTTAGAAGCCAGACTTGCATCTTTCTGTAAGATAGCAAAAGAGCTGTTTGGACAGCAAGGACAAAGTAACTTGGAAAAAAAAAAATATATATATATATATATGAACATAAAAATTGTCTCTAAAACTAAGGCCTGAATGGTAACTTTCATAATAACACAAAGAATAGTTACTCATGAGAAGTCTTGTTTCCCAAGTAACTGTCTTTTACTGTGAGAAAGTGCTTATAACAGTGTTTATAATAATTAATACCACTCTTTTCCTGTTTCTCTGTTGAACAGTTTTCACAAGCCAAGCACATGATGATACTTCTATTATGATCAGTGACAAACTCCTACTGATATAGGTGAGAAGGTAAATGTGTGTCAGTCTCAGTTACTGACCAGAAAATACTTTCATATTCTTTATTAAGTTGCATTCTTATTAATTAATATTATTTTTATCAACTAACATCCACAATGGTAAAAACTGCACTGATGCCAATGGTCCTTTTCACCCATAGAGCTTTCAGAGCATTTAGAAACTTCATTGGCTGATTATGAATATGTATATGATAGAATCCCTTTGCCTGCCTCTTACTGTCACCTTATAGAAAACCTTTCTCAATTCCAGAACAAAGTAATATGGCTGATGGCACTGAACATCTAGCCAAGTTATTTAAAAAGCATTCCTTTTATTTTCTAGAACTTCTGGTCTTTGCATTTTATTCCAATCCATACTTTCTTAGGCCTCTGCTGTTCCAGCTCCCAGTAAAATCTGCTGGTGAAGAGTTAAAAGTTGAAAATAATTTTAGAACTCAGTGAACCTCCATATAGATAAATTCATTACTTAATCACATTTGCTTACCTCTGGCTATAGGTAGTGACCCTAAAATACTTGAAATTATTTGTTCATTCTGCACACTGGAAAACTTTGAATCTGATTACTGGCAATTTTGAATGACACGAGACTGTTCATATATATGGTTATATAATTTACTAATATTTCAGACTGTTTTTGTAAGCCTTCTGCAATGAACGGGTTAGCTCAGATGAAGCTCATTGACAACTGGAAATTGTGATTATGAAGGCAATATTAGAAAGCCTTAAAGAATCCCTTAACAAACTCAACATAATTAGATGTGTGCATGAAATTCTCTCAGCCCTTGCAGATGGCCAGTACAAGATTGTGTGGCACTGGAGACAAACTGCAATGGAAGATGCTTCAAATGATGCATGAGATAATAAGACATCAAATGGCTTGGTGCTGGCTTTTTGCTGGGGAAAAATCAGCCTTCTCTTTGCACAGAGGTCAAGTCTTTGTTCTAGAATACTGCATTTACTGCTGCTGAAATGCAAGTTAATTGATTGCCAATTGGCTGAGACATGGAGGAAAACACAAACATTTGTGTTCAATTGGTCATGAAATATCTAGATTAACATTTACAGAGTTGTTAGCTAACTCAAGTTAATTGGCAATCAATTCACCGTAAAAGAGGAGCAAAAAGTCCAGATCCACAGGCTAAGAGTTCTCGGTTGCCTTCTTAAGCTTACTGCCAATTCAACTTTCCTAGGTAAATTTTCACGCTAACACCTATTTGAGAACAATGGATAAAAAGTGACTCATTTTTTTTTTCTCTCTCTCTTTAAATTAGTTTTATACAAAGCCTGTTTGGGGACGTTATTGGAATACCTATGATACTAATTTTTCTGGAATGGCCTCAGCAAGGCCAGATGAAACCATAGTCTAGGTGAGTAAGTGAGTGCATCCTGCAGCAAGCAGTGCCTCAGACAGCATTCCCCACCCATCTACTCACATCCCTCACGTCTCTGGTGGATGGTTCTCATGTATGTCTGCATGTAGATGTGCCCTTAGAAGCTGGAGTGCTCATTTAAAGAGCAATTTGTAACAACAACAACAAAAAATAATGTAAACATATGCTTTGAACCTGCAATAGCAATGTCCACTGTAAATAAGTAAATGTCATTAAGAAATTTCATAAACTGAAGAAAAGTCACACCAGCTTCTGGTTCTGAATATTGCCGGCTTAAAACTATGGAGTAGCTGCTTGAGACAGATTTCCCTATACACATTTTTCAATCTAACCAACTTAAAAACTGGCTAGGGTATGTTGTACAAATTTTGACCACAAGCTGGCCTGCATATGCCACTGTAATTTATACAGTTGATTACCTTCCACTTTCTCAAGGATATTAACTGGCATGAACCTTCATTTTTTCATTTCCAGTAATTAATTCCCTGTAAAGAGTGACTGAAAACACTAAACAAAAGCATTTAATCAGAAATTATTAGAGTTGGCTTGTCAGTCGTCTGTTAATCACCATTCATTTTTGTACAAGGAGTGAAAATTTTATTAAACCTTATACTTAATTAAAACATATTGTTTCCGTAGCAGATTGGAAAGTACTGTCATCTGTTTAGACTTGTATCCTAAGACTCATTAAGAATTCATGTTTCCTGCAACATGCAGGCATTTAGAAATTCATTCTGTTGGGATCTGTACGGAGGTACAAAGGGTGATGGTTGTAGCACAGTGAAGTATTCTTTTATTGAAGGCCTTCCAAAACCCCACCATAATGCAGACTGACAACGCAGTGAAGGAATACTAATGAAACTGAATAGGCTGAAAACTAGAAAATGAAGAATAGTGAGGAAAAAAAATTGCTTCACAGATTTCAGGATTCGTTATGATAGTCTGGTTTTGTGGATGATATAAGCACTGGAATTTTGTATAATCATTCCTGCTTGAGTCTTTATTACAATACTCATTAAAAAAAAAAAAACTGATTTTGTGTATATTTGGCATGTCTAAGGAAGTGACTACAGCAGCCTGTTCAAAGCTAATGAAACCAGATTGCTTTGATGTAGCATTCCTCTAAAGAGTCAGAAGGGAGAATGCAGAACAATGACAATGACTGATTACTGTTTATTATTAGAGCAAGGTGCAAAGACTTGTGAAACACTGTCTGTTTTCAATGGCTGTTTACATACATTGGCGCCCTGCTGCATCATCATTATGTAGGAACATATAAGAGGTGTGTATCTCATTACTTTTTTTTAGAACAGAATGTCCTATGGGCCCCAAGTATTTGCCAGAATGTAAAAGACACTGCTGTATCCATAAAAATGACTGAGCTGCAGTCAGCCATTTGGCCAAAACTGAGAATGAGCTGGCTTGTTAGACCAATTGGTAAAATAAGGGACTCTCATCACTATACATTGTAGGATCTTGCTGTTATCTAGCTTGCCACATTTTGCCTCATCCCTGCCTGTTCCTTGGCCCAGGCTTCACATTTGGCTCTGTGGATTTCTTGAGTCTTCACCACCACCTTTGCCATTTTTACATCACAGCCTTTAGTTTGGTGTATCCTTTGGCTTTCTTGGCTTCTGTCTTTTGCCTCTGTCCCTGACACCAAGGATTTGCTAACAGCATTCGTGCCCCAGGTGTATTGTTACTGTGATGATATTAAAGGGATTGTACCATGAACATATGGTCAGACACAGCAGTAACAAGCACAGTGCTTCACCAACAGACAGAAGCAGATGTAGGTAAAAAAGAGTTAATGTTTTTTATTATTACTCTTTAACGTTAATAACTATTGATTATGTAAGTTACATAGCTGATCCCAAGCAAGAAGAACAGCTTTGCTCTTAAGTGTTTGCAGTCCAGGAAGACAAACAGCAGGCAAAGTGTAAGTGAAGAGGGATGAATATACTTTTTAAAAACAAATGCCATCTATTTCCACTGGCCCTCTGCCTAGCCATTATTAACTTGCAATAGTTTGTAGGCATCCAAGTTGAATCTTCCTGCTGTTACTGGAAAATGTATCTTGGCTTAGTTATGAAAATAATTTTCTTTTAAATTCAACATTATGTTGTTACAACATCCATGCTGATAGTCTAATGGTCAGATGGTCAAGGCTGAGAGAGCTGGGACTGTTCAGCCTAGAAAAGAGAAAGCTCGGGGGATCTTATCAATGTATATACATATCTGAAGGGAGGGTGCAAAGAAGATGGAGCCAGGCTCTTTTCAATAGTGCCCAGGGACAGGACAAGAAGCAATGGGCACAAACTGAAATGCAGGAGGTTCCATCTAGACATCAGGAAACACTTTTTCACTGTGAGGGTGGCTGAACATTGGCACAAGTAGCCCAGAGTGGTTGTGGAGTCTCTGTCCTTGGAGATATTCCAAAGCCATCTGGACGTGGTCCTCTAGGTGGCCCTGCCTGAGCAGTGGGTTTGGACCAAATGACCTTCAGAGGTCCCTTCCAACCTCAGCCATTCTGTGATTCTGTGAAATTTGATGATAGTCCATCGGAGCATTGCACAGAAGCATCATTGTTTTGTGATGGTGACTTTATATCTGTGAACTGCCTTGTCTAGGGCTTCCCAAATCTGCCTCTTACAAGGTCATATCACAGACATGTTTATTATTTCATACCAGTCACACTTGTTTAAAAACTTCTTGACATAGTCATGGTACTTATGACTCCTCGTGCTGCTGTGATATATGACCCTTACACCATAAATATTCTTCTGTATTATGCAAGGGTATCACTACAGAAGGAGGATTATGTGAGGTCATGACTAGAGTCTGATCCTGCCTCATCTCCAGATGTACAAGCAGAAAACACTTGAGTGGATTAATATATAAGTGGCTTTTAGAGGCAACTGCCCCCTTGTTCTGACATTGCTAGGTGAACAGAGGGATTGGTGTTGCTAGATGGCCCCAATCTGTTCAATAACCATCTACATAAGCTTATATCATAGGATAACCTTGGACAAGAGCAGCCAATGGAACCTGACTGCCTTTTCCACATACACAGGCACATTATTTTCACATTTTAGGCTTGTACACTTTATTTTTATCCCTTGACAGCTACCAGACTTGGTCATACTTGCTAGCTGATCTCATCTCCCCTTCAACAACCAAAGAAGCTAGTCAGAGCAACATCATTTCTAACAGGAAACTGTACAAGCCACAGTTGGTTTGCTAAAACAGAAGACACACACAGAGAAAATGGTGATATGACTAGGTGTATAGAGTGGACCTTTGTTTCTGGCTATCTAATGGACTGCTCTGGCAGAATGGAGTTGCTGGAGGAGATTTTTCACTTCCTGATATGTTTTCTAATTTTGTGGCTTCATTATTTTACTGTCATATGGAGCAAAATCTCTAGTCTACCACATATGAGTGCCTATTAAACCTACATGTTCCTGTTGGATCTAGAAGAACTGATAATTCATGTAACAAGTTTACTGGGAATGTGCCTCCTACACAGCTGATGTGCTGAATAATGTCCCTCTTCTGCTTAGGCACCTTATAGCTGGTACATCAGGTGATGATTCTGGTAATTTAAGGACTGAAACTAGGAAAATGTCTTCTAAAAACTACTACTTTTTTCAGGTGGATGAATTCTGTGTTCTTTTCCCTTATATCCACCCTTCTCAAAAAGAAAATCAAGCCATACCACATTGTTAAGTTCTCCTTCCAACTCCCTACTCCTTGCTACTGCCCCTGTTATCAGTGTCTTCACTTGTCAGCAGTTGGGTTGCCAAGCTGGAGTGAGAGAGAGGATCCCATCTCGGGTCTCACTTACCCTGACTTTAGAAATTAATACTATCATCAATGGAAGTATTAAGATAATGAGAGCAAGCTTGGCTTTCAGAAAAGTCAGTGAGCTGGAACCAGGTAGTTACATCCCTTTGCTTGGAATCAGTGAAGTCCAGGGAATGTGATGACGAATATTTGTTGTATACAGCACAAACACATATGAGAAAAAATCTTTTCAGACCTGTCTTGGATACCTCCAGGGGACTGGGAAAAGCCTATGAGATGAAATGTTAGAAAAATACCAAGGACACTGCCTTAGCAGTGTTAGTTTCATAAGCTGTTGGGGCTTGGGAGAGACCTGAGATTTGACCGGAACCTTCCTGTCTTGTGACATTTAAAAAGAAAGATTATATCTCTGGCTGCCTGTGCTCTCCCACGGAAGGGAACGACTAACCAACTGCAGAAAAGCTCAGAAGGTGAGTGAGAATCGCATGATCGTATGCTACCGACGGTCGTAGTTAACACAGTGTGAGGAATATTGATGGAGTAACAATGCACAAAGGTGATGTCTTGGAAAAGTCCTTTTATCACACGTTTAGGGATCAGTCCTGCAAAAGACTTTAAGCGCTACTAGCACGTAATATCACTATCTAAAGTTCTGTCTAGACGTGGAGACTGAGGCCAGTTTGTCCTAGATTAGGCAGATTTCAGGGTGATTAGATGAAGTCCCTAGTTGTTGTTGTTGTTGTTGTTTTTCATTTCTTTTCTTTGTGATGTTAATGAAAGGGTTCGTTAGCATGTAATTAATTCAGTAAGCTCCTGTTCAGGTTGCAAATGTAAAGACAGGAAAAAGAAGTGCTCGGTCCTTAACAACAAAAACAAAAAGCTGTAATTATTCCTCAGAAGAACTCACTACTTAAGCTGTTAAAGTCAAAGATTAGTAAAGGGAGGTCTCTTTATCTTGAGTGCTTAAAGGCAAAAGATTTTGTTATCATAATTTCATTTACATTGTCGGATCTTGAGTCTTTCCAGACTGTTAAGATCAGTAAGACTCAAACATGTGAAAATGAGAGGGTGGAGTTTCAGTAATTCACTCTTCTCTCCAGCACCAAGAGGAGTCACACCAATTTCAAGGTAATCGAAGTACTTATGTATCACCGCAAAACATCTAGCCTGTCTGGAAGAAATCAACACTTAAAGAGAACTTCTCCAGTAGGTGTTAAAGTGTTCCAGTCTTCTCAACAGAAGTTCCTCCCGAATGAAAACGCCCCTTGGAGATAAGCACAGAGAGAAACAATGCAGCTCTGAGAGGTGTAAACGGCTCTATTCATCTTTGGTGGGTCCTCATCCTCCTTGCCTGAGGCCAAGGTCTTAAGATCTGCGATCCCATCAGGCCTATTGTTAGCAACTAGCACCGTTCAGCATGGTTGTTTACACTATATACCTACGTCGTAGATGTCATTATCGTAGAAACAGAGGACTCTTAGAGAGATAGAAAGAGATACAGTTTTCGTGTACCGGAGACCCCAGGCACTACAGCCTCAGGCCCCAACCCGTAGAAAACACTCAAGGGGCAGTGGAAAAGGTGCAGTGCTCCCTTCCCCGCCTTCCCCACCTGCCTCTACCCGAAGAGGTCACTGGAGCTTCTGAGGTCAGATGTGGAGAAGGGAGAGAATTTTGAATGCCCTCAGTGGCAAAAGAATCCATCACCTTTTGTTTTCAAGCAGAGAAATAAATGCAAGAAGTCTTATTCTCACTGTTGATCCAGCTTTCCTTGGGGAGTAGACTAGACTAGACTAGACTAGACTAGAAAAGTTGAGTTGAGTTGAGTTGAGTTGAGTTGAGTTGAGTTGAGTTGAGTTGAGTTGGAAGGGACCTACAAAGATCATCAAGTCCAACTGCCTGACCACTTCAGGGCTAACAAAAAGTTAAAGTATACTAATGAGGGCATTATCCAGATGCCTCTTGAACACTGACAGGCATGGGACTTAAACCACCTCTCTAGGAAACCTGTTCCGGTGTTTGACCGCCCTCATAGTAAAGACATTTTTCCTAATATTTAGTCTGAACCTCCCCTGGTGCAGCTTTGTGCCATTCCTGTGCATCCTGTCATTAGTTACCAAGCAGATATGACCAGCACCTCCCTCTCTATTCCCACTCCTCAGGAAGTAGCAGAGAGCAATGAGGTCACCTCTCAGCCTCCTTTCCCCCAGACTAGACAACCCAAGTATCCTCAGCCTCTCCTCACAGCAAACACCTTGCAGCTCTTTTACCAGCTGTGTTGCCCTCCTCTGGATGCATTCAAATACCTTAACATCCTTTTTATATTGTGGAGCCCAGAATTACACACAATATTCAAAGTGAGGCTGCACTCCAAGAGACGGTTGGAGAAGTAGGACCTTTATTGTCCTTGTTTTCATGAGATGGGACAGATACCCCACCCCAGTAATTCCCAGTATCACGCAGTATTCACCCAGTAATTCCAGTATCTGTGGTTGTTGACTTTTAATTTAGTTCAGGAATAGCTCTATGGCTGAATGTTCCAGTCAATGCAAAAAAAAAAAAAGATCAGTTCTATGTCACTGAAGGGGGCAGGAGGGAGGTATGCTCTTCCTTTCTCCTAAAGATAGGGGTTAATAACATAAAGTTCAGAAACCTTTTTCTGTGATCTATAACCAAATCACGCTTTGTCTGTCCTGTAATTGCTTGTTGACCACTATCAGGCATTTTCACTGCTAAAGTCACATGAATGAGTATTTTTACTACTGTGGTTATCTGAAATTATAGAGTGGTTGAAAATGCCATTGGTGGCTCCTAGCTTGTCTGCAAAGTTGATTGAGCCACAGCTAACACTGTCAAGAAGTGATGATTTTTAAATGTTCACTGTTTTAATCTGATGTATACTTTCAGCTATTTGCACGTCAGTATGTGCCCCTGCTGCTGGCAAAGAGCAGGTGCAGAGAAAATACATGTTTGCAGATTCTGAAAGCTCATTTACAGGAATGTTATATATATCTTGGAACTGTTGTGCTGTCAGAATAAGAACAATAACATCAGTGCCTACCATTGATTCCACACTGATTGTGGCAATCCTAATACTAATGTTTCTAAATTATACTAATTGCCATTGACTTAAGACTCTGAAATTATATTAATAGTTTTATATAGGTTATTTTCACCATTTCTATTATAAATCCATTCTTTCAAAGCTTGAGCATTTGTCTTGCTCAATCATATGTATAACACATTTTGGCCTATTTTTCTCATCATTTCAAAATCCACAGGCCACATTTTTAGCTAAAATATATTGAAAAATGATGTCCTTTGGCCTCTTCTTAATACTGTAACACTTGCTACCATTGCTGCATTTATGTACTTAAAGTTATTGTGAGAACCTGGAAAGGAAAGATGTCACCTATTTTTGACTCTTGGGCAGTAAAAATCTCTATATTATTAAAAAGTAAAAATGGTTGGGGTTATATTCTTTCAACCTTTTCACCTGCATTTATAGTAGATCTCTGAATGTCAAGGTCACACATTTATTTTAGACATTTTAGCTGTTAGCCAAATAGCTGCAGTGGAATTTGATCATTAGATACTTAAAGCCAGGAAAAATGACCAATGATAACATGCTATTAAATGTTAAAAAGAAAGAAAGAAAGAAAATATATCCCTGCATATCTGTTCAGTACATATAGAAATTTCATTAAAAAAATTCAATTAGTTCCCTGCATATGTCACATGGAACACATCAGTTTCACTGCTTCAAGTACAATTAGGCTGAAAGACCACAGAGCATTTAGAAAGGAAGCAAGGTCGTGGCTCCTGAATGGCAGCCACAGGCAGCTCACTTTAGGGAGGTGACTCCTGTCTCACCAAAAGAGCTTTGTCTAGACAGTGACGGTGCGTAAGCTCACTAAGTGAGACTTCAATAGCTAAGTCTAGTCATGTTTTTGATCTGCAAGACAATTAAAAAATAAATGAATTCCCAGAATCTTAGGTGTGTGAGGTTTTTGTTTCCTTTTCTTTTGTTTTTGTTTTTGTTTTTTTTGTTTTCCCCAAAGAGAAGTGTCACAATAAAGAAATAATTAATAATGTATTTTGCTGTTAGTATCTTTACACAGAATTGTTTTTCTTGTTTTATTTTTTTTTATTCAAGACAAGATACACTTTGAATAATCCATAATTCTGCCCTAGAGCAAACTGAGATTTATACCAGAAACAGCAAGTAATATTTTAAAAGGTAAATTAAATCACGCCATTCTTCTTGTGTAAAACTCCTTATTTAAAATATACCCTGCTCATTTCAGCAGTGAATATGAGACATAATTAAGGCTGAAGACTTTATTTTTATTTATGTAGCTGTAGAAATATTACAGAGAGACTGAAGCAAAATCCAAATGAGACTTTTTTAGATGAAAAAATAGAGTAATAAAAGACATGGCTAATCTCTTTATTACTTACATTACCAACAATGAGACTTGGAAAATCACCTTTCGCTAAACTACCTTTTATATGTGTAAGGAAAACATTTTAGATGAACACAGATGACCTTTCTAAAAGAACAATGTCTTTTTAATACGTACATATTAAAAGGGCATGTGCATGATATATTTCCTCATCCCTTCGTGTTTCCTTACTTGGCTCCATAATATTGTGATGTAAACACTGTTGATCAGAGGTGCCAGACCAGATAGTCCAATCTTTAGTGAAGATTTTACTTGAGCCCAGCTTAATTACACATGCCCACATTAGGGGAAGAATTTATGACTTCTGTAAGCACATATTTTGCTGGATGCACAAACAGCAATGGCTATTATAAAAGTAAATGAAAGAAAGAGATTTTAAAATAAATAATAATAATAATGATAATAAACAAATAATGTTTAAAGTGATTTGCAAAATATTGTTAAAAATAAGCTTGTCACTGCCTCTTACTTAATTCATACCAAAAGCACATGGGAGGATTCTTAAAGGCTTTTGTTCTCATTTTTAACAGTTCCAGAATAAATTAAAGAATATAACATAAGTCAAAAGAAAGTTATTTAAAACCCATCATACTATATACTACAATATATACAATATATCTACATATTTTCATCAGAAGAGAAGGTGGAAAAGGGTTTAACTATTTCATTCCACGTTTGGGTTTAGATAGACTCCAAGACAAAGATCATTTCCTCCTTGCAATTTCTAGGTATAAATCTCATTCTTGGGTAACACTGCCAAGAATTACATACTCATGGGACTGTGATGATTAACGGTCTACAGTACTCCAGCCTACAAAGTGATTGCCACAGAAAACCACCATATTTCATGCGCTAATTTCTTTGATATACACAGTAGGAAAACAAAACAAAAAAATTCTTATTCTTTACTTCTTGAATTTTGATGTGCAGAGAAAGCACCCTGATTTGAAATGTAAATGTTCCTTTTCAAAGGAAATGTAAAGGTAATTTTTAGTGTAATTAACTTAGGAAAAATACTGTGACTTTTCTTTCCTCTTTCCCCATAGCATCATCATGGTTCATTATGTGGTCTTTCCAAAACTGATGATATTCAAAGGCTGGACCTCTTCCACTGCATCTAGCTAAGCCAACTTTATCTCTGTAAAAACTTCTTTATTCTTGAAACATGTTTGTTGGAAACCATAGATTATTCTCTTCTGTAAGAAGAAGTTAATATTATGGTGACTCTAAAAGTATAAATACTTTTTTAAAATGATTTTCTTGTGAGTCACATTAGCCAGAATGCTATGTTCTTACTCCATCTTTGGGCATGAATGAATCACTGTCTCGTGAAGGAACTCTACGATGCAGATCGCTCTCCTGCTGCCTCCCTATATTTCTGTATGAAGGGGAAGGACAACTGCTTTTCTGCAGTTTGAATAGCTTTTCTTGGTAACTAGAGACTCGGCAATAAAAGAAAGTTGAAATGAAAAATATGGGAAATGTTCACTTGTTAGTATTACCCTTATAGCTCATCTAGCTAATATTTGTGCCTGCAGTACTACAAAAATGAAAATGCAAGTGACATCAGCTTTCCCTTTCTTCACAAATGAAAGCACTCACCTGCTTAACTGTGTCAGTGAAATACAGAAATAATTTTTTTTACTCAAATTCTGTATGTTTTTGCTCCTGCATCCAAAAAATATGCAAACTTGTTTCTGTCGGAATTCCATTACCAGACTTAATAACCGTAATAATCTTTCAGTTAGACATATAGATGAAAGTGTATTTATCAAAAGAGCTAATATTTTGAAATTTCCAACATGATATAGTCAGTAGATAGAGCTGAACTATTATCCAAATTGCAAATCAACCTTTGAGCATTACAGAACTATGTTACTTATGCTTCTTGTTCCACTTGCATCTGGACACCTCTGATTAAAAGTAAAAAATAAATAAAAAAAAATCTACATTTTTTTTTTTAATTTATAATTGCAATAAAATCCCTCTTATGAAAGGGTTGTCATTATCTCTAAACGCAGAACTTGGTCTGTTAGTTACATTTAAATTCATTCCAAGCGACTAATGTTCCCTTTTTTATTTAGATACTGTCAAGTAACAATGCCCACATCTTAATATTACTACTTACCTGCCTTTTCATTATATATAGCAACAAAAGTCTTAATTGCATATATTCCTCCAAAATGTGATCAATACTTTTAAATGCAGTCTGTTACTTGGTTTACAAGAACTATTTCTTTTTCAGATAAAATCATTTGAAAATAGTGACTGGTACTTGACATAGACCACTCAGCCTCCATAAATCTGTCTCTTTGACCCAATCTAATAGTACGATGAAATCAGAATGACCATTGTTTCTGGTGTATTTGTTTTTGTCTACTTCTACCATGTCATTTAGTGTCCTCATGATTACCTCTATACCTAAATTTCATATTCCCCCTCATCAGTGTTCTCAGGAGTCTTGAGTCTTGTTCTGCTAGATATTAGATTTTTTTTTTTTTTTTCCAGGAACTAGAAAAGAATGCTAACATTTTCTTTATCCTACAGCTATCCCTACATATGGGTGTCAGGTGTTTGACCTATCAGTGGACAACAAGGCCTAAGGTGCTACCACCTGAATTTCTTAGAAATGCTGATTTTCTGAACTCTCTCAGCTCTCCAGACATTATTTGGCCTTCCAACACAGTGACCACTTTCGTGACCTCGGTGTCAGGCCATAAATCAGAAGTTGGAACATGGTAAATCTACGGTGACCTGAACTGGAGCTCTATAGCTCGCCTTTTTTTTTCTTTTCTTTTCTTTTCTTTTCTTTTCTTTTCTTTTCTTTTCTTTTCTTTTCTTTTCTTTTCTTTTCTTTTCTTTTCTTTTTTTCCCCCAGATAAAAACAGCCTTATGGAGGTATGTAGCCCTACCCAGAAACTAGATTGTTTCAGGGGTAAGATGAAGATTCTTACAACTGTGTAAAACATAATATGACCATTTTAGCATTAGGACAATGAGGAGCTGAATCTGAATTTCATTGTCCATGTGGACACAGACCTCCAGCTCTCCTACTTCACATACAAACAGGAGAAACATTATCATATCCCTACTTTGCTAGATGAAAGCAGTTCAGATCTATTAGGGTCAAAACTCTATTTCACATCTTCATCAAAGTCAGGGTCAGCTCAGCCTTCTAAGCTCTGAAGTTGAGGTTTCTACTGATGCGAAAGATTTGTGAAGATTTAAGTTAACTTTTTGCTATGTCCCTTATGACTTTGCTGTCCAAATGAGGTTTGCTGCCTTAGTATCATCTTTTTTTGTCATCACACTCATACATAGCAGCAATGGGCTCTTACAAACATTATCTAGCAAGATGCACATGATGAGACTGAGAAGGTGTGCATTTCTGATAAGTAACACACAAGTTGCTGGTTAGATTACTGCCAGCCAGATACCCCAGTAATCCCCATTCTGCAGCTGGTCAGCTGGTAGATAGATAACCTCTTATTGTTGGCTTCATGAGCCTTAAAGGAATGACTGGTTCACCCAATCCTGATGAGAATAGCAAGGTATTAATCTTCATGGGAAAAGGATAGAAAAACATATACTTCCCTTTCCCTTTCACAGAGGAGCTGTAGAATATTTGTCTTGCATTTGACCTGGTGAGCAACAGCAGAGGGAGGTTAAGTGGCCCTGGTGGTATGCAAAGGCATGCAGAATTGCAGAGAAAAATCTTTTCTCATTGATGTACTACTTCAGCAAGTCTCCAAGCACAGTGTGAGGATGTGCGTGCTCTTATATTCCCAGATATAAATGGGGACTCTTGTAAGTGTGAAACCATCCTGCTCATACAAAACCACTTGTAAGTTGTGTGGCCTCTGAGTAGCATGGTGTGAATTTTTTTTTATGACAACTGAATACTCAAAAAACTGATCCAGCTATAGATCTTCCAAACACAAATGTACTTGCCACAGACCACTAATAAAGGAGATTTTCTGGCCAACCTTTTTCTATAGTCAATGACAAGTGCTAAATGGTTGTTAGATATGCTTTATTAGATATGGAGGGAACTCAGCATTATCTTCATGATGGTTACCTGACTATCTTAAATACTCGATCCACTGATAGGTATAACTAATCTGATGCATATTTTTTTCCTGCAGTTCTGGAAGTTCACTCTTGCCTCAGACTGGGAAATTGTAGGGAATAATTACATCACCAAGATTTGTTTGATATCTTCCTAATAATTCTTCTTTAGGAGATGACAAGAAAAATGTGTCTAGCCAGCATTTATATATCTGTTCACAATCAACAGCCAAACATGTTGCAAACAGATCAGCTCAGACACTTAGAAGTGATCTGGGGAAAGAAAGATACTTCACATAGCTTCAATATATACTGTTTGATCTGCTAGTGACATCTGGACTCATGTTTCCTGGATTTTCCCTATGTGCACCTAGCAAGCAGAATTATCTATCCCAAATCACCAGCATGCCTTGATGAAAGAACTTACTAGCCAGTGATTAACCTTTAAACTCATTGCATAGAGGAGCATAAATAGTTCATAATGAGAGTTATTTCTAATGTCAGAGATTAATAGTTAGCAAAACCTGTGTCAGTATCTCAGATATTACAAATTCTGTAAAACTTACAAATCACCCATGGCTTCAAATAACAAAAATATCTGTAAATCAAATACTTATTTTTTTTTCCCAGTAAGCATTGGAGAAAGCAAATATGTTTTCTTATTCAGGCAACAGAATCATTTTATTTTCTGTGTTTTCTACATTTGTTACTGTTTTGATCCATCCATCTCTGACTGAACAACCACAAAACACTTTTTCTCCCTGTGTAGAGGATCATGACAAGAGTCTTCAGCTAAAATGGAACTTCACTCTAAGCCACAACTTAGTGCATTGTTTGTAGTCTTGAATGTCCAGTAGAGTTTTAAATTCATGGCAGCAGGCTGTAATGCTGAAGTAAAAGAAACACACTGTAGTTGGGCTCTGGTCTTACTTATTTTTGAAAAGCTCTGCATATTCTTTACAGAAAAAAAAAAAAGAAAAAGAAAAAAAAAAGAAAAAAAAAAAGCATATTCTCTTTTACAAAGAGTTAAGAACAGAGTTATCAATACCAATATCTTTGGTACCACTACAGAATAAGACTTTTATATTTTGTGTCTGTAGTTCCCAGTCTTACAGTTGAGCAGGAAATGAAGCAGCTCTGACACTTATACAATACTTACCAAAAGCACAGGAAAACCACTTAACCACATACTCAGAGTACAAATGAGAATGAACAGAAAATATTTTCAATGGTGATACAGAGCTGCAAATTAGATTGAGCTCCAGAATTTAATCAAGCAATACATGGTAACATGGCAACATGCTCACTACAATTTCTTCATGGAGCAATACCATGTGAAAGTATTCAGAACATAATGAAACAGACATAAAGTATCCAAGCTGTAAACTTTTTGAGAGGGGAGACATAAAATGGGTAAGCAAGTTGTTGAGTGGCATCTTCAAAAGATATAAAACTTATGACAATCACAGTTTAGTCTTCCTTGAGCCTGTCTTTTCTGGGGTTGGTCTGATCTAGCCATATCCATTGGGTAACGCAGAAAACTACAAGGTTTCAGATACATTAGACTTCCAGGTAGGAGCAATTAGTGTGATGGTGCCTGTTCTCATGTACAAGGAAACTGCAGTACTCCTGGACACCCGTACACCCCATAGCTGCAATGAAACCAGACCTGTCCTCTGGCATGTGACAGGGTTTTGCTTTCTCCGCAATGCACCATCAGCTTCTTAAACCATAGACACATGCTCTCAGGTCTAATCCAGCCTGTCCTGCGCACCAAGATATTTTAAGATATTTCTTTTGCATTGATGAAATAACAGCATTCTTCCCTAGCTAATGTTAATACATAGGACACATTTCTGTACTGTGAATTTAGCCCTCTGTAAAGGGGACCATCTTGTCTTGCTGAGTGTCAAAATGAGCATATAGCTTTTGAGAGGACAATGAAATGTGTTTTGCTGGCAGAGTGATCCACAGAGTTATAAGCTCTTCTGTGAATGTTCTCCTCTGTATCCTCTGAGTACTGAGTCAGGAAAATGTCACTTCAGTGGTGTTTACATCCTCTCATGCTCGTTTTCCAAAAAATAATATTCAAGGGATCAAGTTTTGTAAGATGATATATTTGAAAAAAAAAAAAAAAGATAAATTTAAGTTAAAATGTTTGCTGAAACATTTATTATATCTATTCATTTATACACCCTTATTTTGATGCATGGATAAACAAATCAATCCGTCAAGAAACAGACTTTAACATGCGAGTTTTATAAATAACCAACAACATATAAATTGTGAAATGGGAATATTGATATGCACAACAGAACACTGATGAACTAGTTTTGGAATATGTTTGAAATACTTAAAAATAATAAAAATAAACTTTCTCAATCTGCACATGAATATTCTTAAAAAGTCAAAATTAATGAATTTTTCACTCAAAAGTTTTATTATTTGTTCCACTTCACTCACAGATCAAAAGATTGCTTTCCAGTTGACATCTCTGTCTCACTGACCATAGCAACTGCTTCTGAGATTTATCCAGGTGTGGCAGATGAAAATCAACTGTGTTAGGATCAGTCAAATGAAAGAGACACTACACTGCTATCTATACATAAGGAGACATGCTGTTTATCTAGACTGAGCTATACATAAACTGCATTTCTATAAAGATACCAGTTTTGTTAAACAGCTTCTATCGCATTGCACCACTGCTAATCATTAGGTGAAAAAATGTCTTTCTCAGAGTAACTTTCAGTTTAATTGAAACTTTTAACGAGTTTAGATGTACTGCAGGATTGCTCAACAACATGAATTCGATTTGGATCAGATCTGGGCATTTTTGTCAAAGTGGTGAAAACACTGTAGTTTTTGTAAGCTTTAAATTTTATGCTTGCAAAACCTAAACCAGCATAGGATTGAAGTACCACGGACAGATGATACCTGATACAGCACAAAACTTGTTCATACAACAATAATCTGTCAACACTTTAAAACAAATTTAAACAGCAAGGGCAAATTTATTCCAGATTAGTATTCTGTCTCATTTGGTTAACATGGTTTCAGTTTGTCAGTACAAGTCCTGAAGCTGTATTTTTGGTTTTCAAATCTTGGATTCTCTGTTTTACATTGGTTTAGCTGTAGCATTTAGATTCATGTCTTAAGTTACTCTGACTCATTTTTTTATGTACAGATAATACTAACAAAGTGACTTCCAACAGTATGTGTGTGTCCAAATTTTATAGCAGAACCTGCAGCCTTGATCTGATTCAGAGTCCATTCCTGGTTCAGAGCCTTATATTAAATCCAACCCACTACAGATGTCAGCAGATGTGACATTGGAAGGCTATAAGAACCAGGCAAACAATACTTCCCCTGAATGATGCCTCAGCACCTGCAATGGGTGTCTCAAGCATCTCAAGAGACAGAGGTGACATAGTTGCATTTGGTTACCTCTCCTCTGGACTTTGATGCTGTTCAGTTCAGGGATGACTTTGAACAAGTCAGCCACCCAGCTCTCCACGTTCACAGTTGCTTCCTTTGGTAGGGCCAGCCAATTCTTCAGGCTACAACATTGTAGCCTCTGCACAATGTTGTAGACACATTGTGCATTGTAGACACATTGTTGTGACACAACAGAGTTCATGTGTTGCTCTTTTTTTCCACATGATGCATTTTACTTCAGAAAAGTAAGTCTTCCTCAATATTAGGCCTTGTGATTAGTTACAGTAGAGTAATCTTTGGTCTGAAGCCATGGCTACGCTGTTTAGTCTAAAGCCATTCTTGGCTCTCTCTCTCTACAGTTATGCTCTCCTTTAACTACCTTAAATGTTGTTACCATACTTTCTGGGAGAAGCTTTTAATCCAATAAATATTCTGAATATAAGCATCCATGTATTCAATCACTATAGAATGAAGCAAAATAGGATGAAGCAAATCAAAGTGTACTTACCTAACAACAAGAAGGTAGAAATACACAAGGAGAAAATCAGTTATGTTATCTAGGCAAAATAAACATTGACTCCTAGGAGGTGTTTCAAGAAAAAAATAATACTTGGATTTGAAAAGAATTCCCCTGGATGATAAGAATAAACCTTATCTAACATGGAAGATTCATCAGTGAAAATTCCTCCAGTTTTCCATTAGCTGAGTAGAGTTTCTGCTTGGGGTGACAAGCAGCACAATAGCAAAAACAACTCAAAGACTACTATCCAGATGTTTCAATAAAAACAGAGGGCTTTTTTATTTTTATTTTTTATTTTTTTTCCCCCAGGAGGGAAAAAATGGAGGGGAGGAAGTCATCAAAATTATTTTTAAATGAAGCAGTATTAAAAAAAAATATTACAGAAAAAAATATGGATATTCAGTTTGTGTTGTCTCACTGAAATTTTGGAGGGGCTAATGTGCTTGTTTAGCCATTCACAAAGAGAAAGCAGTGCATTGGGGTAGAGTTACACTTCCCACTGTGATCTTTCTGCATGTACCCTTGTTTGACATATATTACACAGACCTCAGGCAAACTGTTTGGAGCCTGAAATTTTGCATGTTCTACCTTAGCTTTAAAGACCTTCATTTTTACTGAGAGTTTGAAGTGAATGCTTTTATTATGTGAACATGAAAAATTACCCAAATCTTACTCTGTTAATTTTTACACATGTAACAACAACATTCAGAATATGACTATGAAGTTTTATACTCTTTGGCGTATACAGTTAATGCACTCTCTGTCCCCAGGGAATGCATGTGCACACGTGTACGGATGTGTGTGAGGGAGTGTTTGTGCTCTGATTCTAGAATGGAGAGACATCCATGTCCTTAAAACAGATTAAATTTAAAAACAAAACAAAACAGAACAAAAACAGAATGCTATCCTGTTAAAAATATGAAGTCCTGAAGATGTGAAAGGCAGAGCTGTCTGTCACCCTGTACCTTTTGGGATGGCCATTCTTACAGAACTACAGCAGACTGTTATAGAGAGTTATTTAAAATCAAACAATTCACTGCTTCGTCTGCAGCGTATTCTGCACAGGCATTTTACCTAATCTATTCAGCATATTGTTAAGATTTCCAGCACTGGAAGCAATGGTCTCTTTGCTTGTGGCTCTGGAAGTGCCTGCCAAGGAAAGATTAACCTCCTGGGCTAGGAGAGATGGTGGCATTGCCACCTCTGCCTTTGGACTTTGCTGGAAAGGAAGGGTGGACTGCCACCTTGAAAAATCCTTCCTTGGCTACTGATGATCCCAAACTCCTTTGCTCCATCCTGCTTCTGCATGGTCCTACCCATTTTCAAGGTTATGCCAACTCCTTCCAGTTTAGCTCCATCTTCCACAGAGGTCATAGCTACCTTACACTTTACTCAGTTTTCCCCTTCCCTACCCCCCGCCTCCCTTTTGTGAGCAGGCTTTCTGCCACTTGGTGTGCACAGCTTGGGATCCTGCCAGCACAACTGAGACAGCAAGTCTGGAAATAGCCTATAGAGCCCTGCTTTGCTAGACTGGAAACTTTTATATGAAATAGGCTGGAAAGATTTATACAATGGATTGGCAGCTGATTAACAGAAAAACACACCCAGGAGCCAAAACGAATTTTGAGTGCTGTGGAAGAATGCCAGCTTGACAGCTCTGCAAACCAAAGCCATCCACAGCACAGGTATAGGGTAGGGACCAGCTAACTCTTCCAGCTTCTGCCACTCTCCCTGAGAAAATCTGACTGCTCTGATGAGCAACAGTCAATTTCTGTGGCCCTGCAATTTTGTTTCTAAAGACGTAACAGTGAAACAATATGGAAATCATCTTATGAACACTGTATATGTCTGGTTAGGGTAGACTTCTTTTCTTTCTCTGAAGTTCATGGCAATAGTTTGGATCATAGTAACATTTACATGGGTCAGACTCATACCACTACTCAGATGTTTTTAATCGCTCAGCAGAATGTTTTTAAAACAAAATAATTTCAGGTGGCTAAGATTTACAAATCTATCTGACTTCAGATAAATTATCTGCTAAATAAGATCAAAACAAAGATCTACAAAGATCAAAAGTATTGACATCAAACCCCAGGGTCGTAGATATATCTAGAAAAAAAAATGTTTCAAGTCATGAAGATATTTTCCACTTATTTATTTTAATATACAGAAATACAGTTCTTTAAGTCCAATGGTATTCATAATATATCACAAACTTCAGGAGAGGGATGTAACTTATGAAGTCCTTCTTTATTTTCAGCAAATGAAAATAAAAATTTAGAAGCACCGTAATATCACCAGCAGTATTTTATCAACCATTATTGTATTTTGTGTTCCCGTGCATTCCCTTAGTACATTTGACTTTGGTTTCCAATAGGATATTACAATGGTGACTGATTAGAGTTCCTTGAAGATCTCATACATATATACATACACACATTTATTAAATTACGGTAAATCTAAATCTGGCTTTTGGAACACTGATATGAATACTGTATTACTTCAGCTCTACCACTTGCTCTTAGTAACTTCAAGCCAAAATCTGTTTGAACCACCAAATCAACAACACCTTTCCTGATTCTTTTTTGGTTTTGAAAATACTGGGAAGGCAAGTCCAGTCAGTTCACAGAAGTGAAAGCCATCCAACTGGTGTTAGACTTTGCTGAAAGACAAAAGTGGCCAGTACTCTACCTTTACACTGACTCATGGATGGTGGCAAATGCTCTGTGGGGGTGGCTACATCAGTAGAAACAGAACAACTGACAGTGCAGAGGTAAACCCATCTGGGCTGCTGCGCTGTGGCAAGATATTGCTGCCCATTTTTTTTTACCTGGCTGTAAAGGTACGCCACGTAGATG